>JAQZBX010109964.1:0-10428 GCA_029593785.1 Cabassous unicinctus
GCATCCTAAGATTGCATGAAATCATTTAGAAGATTTATTATTAATTTTCTCCCCAGAGTTTCTTGCTCAATTTGATATAGTGGCTATTCCAATTTGCAGTCTTCTAAATGGAAAATGACACTTCCTAAAATCCCCTCACTCCTCTTTTTTGCCATGTGTTTAATTACACATCAGGCCCTTTGAGGTACAGCATGTAATAATTACTTTCTACAATTGAGTTAAGCCTTAGACTGTAAGTTCTTTCTTTCCCTGCAGAGAAAGACTTGACTTTGCAGGACTAAAGAAATCAGATGTGAATGCCAGGTACTGGAAATAGTGCCCAGAAGAATGGACCTCCTGGCAGAGTACAGGAGTGGTCCCCTTTGGCTAGAGATATTGGAATTAAGTTCCAATAGAAGAAATCAATGATTAGAACAGAGCCAAATGTGTGGAGAAATACTGCCCAAAATGTGCGGCCTCTATGTGGCGCCACCATGGACCATGAGTGTGCTTTGCCTTGTTTTTCCAACAGTGTTTCAGTTTGCTTGAGATGCTATGACAATGACCACACAATGGACTGGCTTAAACAACAGTAATTTATTAGCTTACTGTTTTGAGCCCAGAAGAAGTACAAAATCAAGATGTCGGCAAGGCCTGCTTCCTCCTGGTGTCTGTAGCGTTCTGGTGCTGGATGCTGGCAATCCTTGGGGTTCCTTGGCCTCTATCTCTGCCTCCTGTCACATGACGATGTCTTCTCTTCCAGTTTCTGCTGACTTCTGGCTTTTTACTGGGTGGCCATCTCCAGCTTCTGGCTCCAGTTTCTTTACTTTTAAAGCCTCCAATAATGTGGATTAAGACCTACCCTGCTTCAGGCAGGCCACACCTTAACTGAAAATACTATCTTCAAGAAGTCCCAGCTACTGTGGGTTCCCACCCACAGGAATGCGGATGAAGAATAAGAACATGTCTAAATTGGGATATGTAAAGTAAATAGTCCCAATCTTTTGCTCAGTTTCTCTCTGGGCCAATTACCCAATTTTCTGACATGAGTTGCTAGCATTTGGACTTTAGAAGGATCTTATCAAACGCTAGGCACTGCAAGAACTCACAATACCCTGACTGACTTGAAGTTCCCATGTATTTTTGAGTCCATGTCTTACCCCTTTATTCATTCCTCTGTTCATGGCAGTTTTATCCTCAGAGTTTCAAAATGTCATTTAAATACCTCTTTCATGACTTCTGCCCTATCTGAATATCGTTTGTATTATTATTTAGATAATAATTACCTTTAAATTGATTCTTTTTTACATAAACATATTCATTTAAAAAGAAAACTTATGGCAGCCACATACATGGAGGACCAAAATCACTTTCCATCTATAAAGTAACCATAAAAGAAATATAAAGTGATTGACCTGAAACCTGTTTGACAATGAACTAACCGATGGCTTTCTTCGGTCTTTCGGGTAACTTCTGGTCGACCACCTTGCTGCCCTTTGCACTGGTTTAATCCTCCCTCACCCAAAGCTTTGAGGTAATAATGTTCTGGTTGAAAACCTGACATTTTTTCTTGGGTGGTGTACCAGGATGCTTTAGGCTGAGACTAACCAAAAAGCCAATTTAAATTGGCTTAAGAAATAAGGAAATTTATTTCAAGTAACAGGAAGTCCAAAGAGAATGCAGGCCTCAGGGATTGTATGATCATGTCTCTGGCTCATTTTCTCTGCTCTGGCTGTGGTTGCCAACCCATGGAATTAACCAGAAGTAGGTAAACAAAATGCCTGTTAAGTGCTTAAGGCTACTGATGAATTATCAACAATGCCCTGTGTCCAGCCCACAACATCTTGTAGTTGTTCAATCCTTAAGGCAATCACAAGTTGTCTGAATTTTTACCTAAAGGCAATAAGCTGCTCCATCACCTGGACACTTTCCCCTGGATCAGAGTCCCAGAGTACAAAAAAGAAAGTATGCACCAGAGGTGAATTTTCACCTTAAATTTGTCCCAAATTTTCATTTCAGCTTTGGTTTGGCTTTGACTTTTGGGAGGCCAAGTAGTTGAAAGCTCACTTTTGTGTCATTGCTGGCATCCTTGAACTTTTTAAAAACACTTTTTATTTTGAAGTACTTTCAAATTTACAGGAAAAATTCAAAAATAATACCAATCCCATGCAGAGAACTCAAACATACCCTGACCCCCCTAGATACCTAGATCCATCAACTTTAACATTTTGTCACATTTGCTGTATCATTCTATCATCTACCTATCTATCTACCTATCCATCCATCCATTTTCTGAACACTTGAGTATAGGTTGTTTATATCATGCTCCTTGAACACTGAATACTGCCATGTACATTTCCTAAGAACAAAGATATTCACTTATGTAACCACCTTAAGTGCAGTTATCAAGTTTAAGAAAATTAACATTGATCTAAAACTTACAGTCTATATTCCAATTTTTTTCATATGCCCCAATAATATCCCTTTGATCCTTTTCTCCTCCCTTGCTAGATTCCATTCATGATCATGTATTGCATTTAATTGTCATTGTGTCTTTAGTTGATCTTTCTTCTCTTTTTAATTGTGGGAACATGTATACAACATGAACTTTTCCATCTCAGCCACCCCCACTCATATCATTCGTCTGGGTAAATCACATTCACATTATTGTGGTACCCTCACTACCTTCCATTACTAAAACTTTCCCATTTCCCCCAACTGAAACCCTACCTCCATTACACATGAAATCCTCATTCTCCCTGCCCCCTGCTCCTGGCAACCTGTACTCTACTATTTGTCTCTATGAGCTTGTATATTCTCCAATAGATTTTTTTATACTTGACATGGGGCTTAAATCTAGCATTCTCATTTGCCTTGCTACCAACTTAACCTCAGTAGTACATACAAACTATGTTCCTATATCCCTCTGCCCCCTTACTTTTATGCAATTTTACGCAATTTTTGTCACAAATTACACGTCTATACATTATGAGTCCAAAATCACTGATTTATCATTACATTTTAGACCCGCTTCCGAGTATTGGCATTTATATTTATCCAAGTTGTTACCATCACTGGAGATCTTTATTTCTTCATGAATTGATCTACTGTGTATTGTCCTTTCCTTTCAACCTGCAAAACTCTCCTTACCATCTTTGTAGGGCTGGTCTAGTGGTGATGAACTCTCCCAGCTTTTATGTATGTGGGAATGTCTTAATCTCTCCCTCAGTTTTAAAAGACAGTTTTGCCAGATATAGAATTCTTGGTTGGCAATTTTTGCTTTCAGCACTTTAAGTATGCCTTCTTGCCTCCATGGTTTCTGATGAGGAATTGACACTCAATCTTATTCAGGCTCCCTTGTATGTGACACACTGCTTCTCCCTTGTGGTTTTCAGAATTCTCTCTTTATCTTTGGCATTTGACAGTTTGATTATAATTTGTACCAGTGTGGGTCTATTTGGATTTATCCTGTTTGGAGGTCATTGAAGGTCTTGGATGTGTATGTTTATGTCTTTCAATAAATTTGGGATGTTTTCAACAATTATTTCTTTGCATATTTTCTCTATTTCTCTCTCTTTCTTTTTTTTCTGGCACTCTGTATTAGTTAAGGTTCTCTCGGGAAATAGAATCAACAGGAGATATCTGTTAATAACATGAGATTTTAAAAGAGTCTCTCACGCAACCGTGGGGATGCACAAGTCCAGGTTCCGCAGGCAGGCTGCAAACCAGGGGCTCCGATGAAAGTCGATGGAAGGTCCTTGATGAGTTTCTGGGAGAAGTTGGCTGTCCAACGACGAGCTGGGAAATTCTCTCTGAATGTTGAAATCACTTCCCCTTTTAAGGCATTCAACTGATTGGATAAAAGCATCACCCATTGATGATGTAATCTCCCTGATTGATGCCGATGTAATCAGCCACCCATGCAGTAAACTTACTGGTGATGGAAGTCCATAAATGCTCTTGTATTACAATTAGCCCAGTGTTTCCTGGACCAAACACCTGGACACAATTACCTGGCCGAGTTGACACATTAGCCTAACCATCACACACTCCCACAATGTGTATATTGGTATGCTTGATGGTGTGTCACAGGTGTTGTTTACTTTTCTTCAGACTTTACTCTTTCTTCTCTTCAGACTGGATGATTTTAATCTTCAAGTTCTCTGATTCTTTATTCTGCTAGCTCCAATCTGCTGTTGAACCTCTGTTGGGAATTTTAAATTTCTGTTATGGTGGTCTTCAGCTCTGTTTGGTTCTTTTTCATAATTTCCACTTCTCTATTGATATTTTCCTTGTGTTCCCCTGTTGTTTTCCTTTAGTTCTTTATCCATGTTTTCCTTTAGTTCTTTGAGCATATTTAGGACCATTTTTAAAGTCTTTGTTTGGTATGACCAGGTGTGGTCCTCCTCATTGATTGTTCCTCATGTTTTAATCTTCTCCTTTGCCTGAACCATTGCTTCCTGTTTTTTTGTATGTTTTGTATCCTTTTTTTGAAACATGGACATTTTGATATTTTAATGTGTTATTGCTCAAGTTTAGACTCTGAGGTGTCTGTTCCTAAAGCTTATGTATTATGACACCGCTTTCGTTGAATGCTAACAGCTAACAAAAATAAAGAAGAAGGGGAAAAAAGCAGCACCTTCCTTGTCTTTGCAGATTGACCCATGCAAGTGTTCTCTTTCAGGGCTTATCCATACAATGAGTTTAAAGAATAGCTCCATGGCAAAGTGTGGGGGCTACCCTGATCCTTTCTGTGCATGCCTCTTGTCTTGGGCATGCATGGATGGCCATAGGAATTCCCTGATTATGTAGATATAAATGTCCCCTCCCTAGGAAACAGTTTCCTTATGGTCCTGGCCACTGTACTGCATGTCCTATAGCCAACAATCATTTGCCCCAGGCAGCACAACTTGACTACTCTCCCATAGCATTCTGTAGGAGAGCCCAGTGAACTGCGTTTTCCATGAAGGGCAAGTTCTGAGACAGCAAGTACCTCAGGCTCTCAGTATATAAACAAGGGTTACTCTGCTCCCTCCAGAATGGGGCCAGGGATCTACAGTGGGACATGGGCCAGCTCTGCACTGTGCTGGTGAGGGGGAGGGGAATGGCCAGCTAGAGTGCCACAAGAACCTACCACTTTTAAATAGTGTTTTTCTTGAATAGGCACTTACCCTGTTACTTCAGTCCTTCACTGTTTTCTGGAGCTTTGGGAAATATGTTTTTGTCTGTTCTTGCTGGTTGTTCAAAGTTTTTGTGGAGGGATGGAATGCTGAAGTGTCTCATTCCACCATCTTGAGCCATTGTCGAACTTTTGGTCAACAATTTGTCATTACATAGTTTTCATTGTATTTAATTAGTATATCATCATAATCTAAACAACATATCAATGTCTGTAATGTGAACAAAGTTGTTATTTGGATTTATTGTCAATATCTGAATATTCACATTCAAATATACTAAGCATTCCTAATGTAACTTGAAGTGAAAATGTCCTCATCGGTTATATGTTTAAATTCTATTGGTCAATTGAAATATTTATTATTGCATGACAAAAAGGCTTAAAATTGTGAGTGACTCTTATAGCCATTAACTTTATGTATCAAGCAGGTATGAACTTTAAAATGGTCAAATAGGGAACTAGATTGATAGTTAATATGAAATAACTAGATTCATTAGCTAGATAGCTTTAAAAGGATCACTTACTTTTTGAGCCAAAAATGTTTACAAAAATTTAAAGAATAATACAAGATAAAATAAAAAAAAATAAGTTGTAACATAATTCTCTTCAAAGATTTGTTTGGAGCATACTTTAAAAATATGGTCTTTAAGAACTGCGTTTAATTTAGGCATTTAATTCCATTTAGGCCTTGAGTCTTTTAAGAAGGCAATCCTCTTTGATCTTTTTTTCATCTTGAAAGGATTAATTAAAAGAAGGAGAATGTCAATATTGTCACCTCCAGATTTTACAAGGAAGGACATTACTCCAAACTCATGTACAACATTCAAGTTGCACCAGCCTCAGTCTGGGCATAATAAAATATTTTAAAAGTACTAGGAAAAGAAGAAAGAATTAAGCTTCTGAAAGGCATACTTTCACTAATCAAACCTTAAAATATTAGACTTTATAAAATAAGCCTTAAGAAGAAAATTTCTTATAATTTTCATTCTGTAGAGGCTAAAAATCTAAAGCAAAGATTGGTGAATTGATTGCGCTAGTGTGTAGATTGCCAATCATTTTTAGTAGTTGGAGTTGAAGAATTTTTTTTTTTAGGTTTTCCAAATCTATTAATTCCAATGTACAAAGTTCCTTACAGAAACACATTTCTGAAACATTTTCCCTGAATTTGGCTAAAAACATTAAACAGGCAAGTTGAAAGTGACTATTCACTACAGTGTTGCCAGAGTATAGCAGTTATCTGACAAATGACAATATTGTGAACTTGTGTTCCTGCCCTTTTAAAATGTGACTACTACTAAAATGGTGGTAATAAAATTGTAAATTTTTGGCAAGGATTTCATATTTACATTTGTACTTTAGAGGTTCTTTCTTTGAGAGCTATATTCGGCATTCATCTTAATTTTTTGCCAAATATTGTTACTAGCATTTTAACATTCAGCATTCATTCAAAATGTGTATTATATGCTTCTCTATAAAAAAAAAAAAAAAAGGTTCCAACCTATCCAGAAGGCCAGACATGTATTTCTTAAATCTTAGAAATGAATGAAATCTTTCTAGGCATCAGGGAACAGCTGAAGCTCAGCCAACACCAACCCTTGGCTCACTCCCCTTTCTCACTAGCAGAATTCTTTTTTCCATCGTTCTTTATAGCTACCAGTAACATTTTCTTCTTTACTCAGCCCAGAGTGCTACCCATTAATTTGATGAGCATTGAAGCACTTTTGAAGGCACTCTAACACAGATCTTATGCCGTACTAAACTGGGGTGCCATCTGGGGGAAGTATCGCTGCACCATTTTGCTCAGCCACTTGGTGGCACCAAAAAGCAAGCTCAACACTGCAAGAGGCAACCAGAAACATTTTAGTGCCTGAGTTACAAAAGAAAGATAAAAGATAAGCTGTCATTTCTTGAGGAAAATGGGCTTTGAATTAACTTGCTTATTTTCTTTGTAAAATAAGGGAGCAGGGAGGCGGTGGAGGAAGTGGGTATGGACTAAAGAGAAGATGCTTTAGATGCCCTTAGCCCTGGCGGTCTGTGACCCTCATACGCCATGAATTTCCTGTGTGCTAAAATGATGGTAGCAGCTGACGTATAGTGTGTGCTGAATATGTGCCAGGGCACTGAACTATGTGCACCATACGGATTAGTTTATGTGTATATTATTATTATTTTCCATGAGAATTTTATAAATCCTCACAGCACTGTAATTATAATAATTAATATTTTTTGCACTGTGCACTTTAGAGGCTGAATTACTTGCACAAAATCACATAGTTAGTAAGTGATGCAGCTGGGATTTGAATCCTGGCAGGAGGTCTTCAGTCTGGGGCTTCATGACAACATTGCACTCTCCATTGAGTGCCTCTTTCTATCTATAGGGAAGAAAGTTTACATCCATAACTTAGGGAAAAGCCTTGTACAAATGAAATATGCAGTCCGTTTGAATAATACTTATTACCTTGTTATCATTGAAAAGAAAGATGGCATGCACTTATCATACATATTTCCAAATTTTAAGCTGACACCCTGTCTTTAAAGATTCAGAGGCACAAGGGTTTCAGGCAGGGATTCCCTTTGGAGTCCATCAGTGCCAGCGTAATTCCTTTTTTAGCCCATAGTCTCTGGGCAGCAATCTCAAGCAATATTTTTTATTTCATGTGCCTTTTGTACCTTCTCCTTGACTGCCAGATAAGGAATGGGGCTCTTGGGTGACCTCCCATCTCCTCATGACTAACTTCTAAGCCAGTAAGCTGGTCCCTTACAGCATAAATTATTCTTGCTCAATGTCCCTTTCTTTACATCTTTCTTATTTCAGATCAGGATTTTGCAGTTCAGAAATTTCCTTCCTTTTATTCCCTTTGTTGCATTTCTTTGTTTCATCAACTCAACTTTCTTCCACCCCGGCTCCAGCTGGTTTAAGGGCTTTTGAGCTTGACCCTTGGAGGGGCTGGGACATCTGAAGCTTAGGAATGGGGTCAGAGAAGGCTGGCTTAGCCTGTGGAGGCCTGAAAGCGGTTGGTTAGAAGTTCACTTTGTCTAGGCTCCCTTAGCAATGGTGTTGGCATTGTAGAACTCTGAGACTGATGGGGCACTGCCCAGGTGAGGGCCGTTTGGCATGGTAGGCTGGGATTGGTGTGGGAGTGGCAGTTATGCTTCCATAAGCTCTGGTGTGCCTTCACCCCTGCAGGCATCTGCTTCATGGTCAGATGGCACGTTGTGGCAGACTGTTGCTGACTTGGCTGTGCCAGATTTCTCCTATAAGCTGTGACGAGGACCAGTCCATGGCTGGCATTTTTCTCAGTTCTTATCTGCTGCTGCTGGCTATCAGTGCTGTAGTCTTGCTGGCTGTCATGCTGTGATGCCTCCAGCTTGGCTGAGGACACTGTGCGTCAGAGTTGTCAGGCAGGTTTCTTTGGGCTCTCTTCCTCCCGAGATGACCTCAGTGTAGACAGCCAGTTCCTGTGATGTCAGGTTACTTCATTTCCAGGATGGCCAGCTCCGAGGTGATTCTGAAGAGGGCTGAAACCTATGTGGGGGAGAGCATGGGAGTTAAGTCTGGATCTTAGAGGTGTTTAATGTCAGATTAATGTGGCTGTTCTTCATTTGGTTTTTTCATTTGCAGTGGTTTAAAAAGAATGTTCATTATTTATTAGAATTGTAAAGTTAATACATGCTCTTTGAGGAATGTGTAGGAAGACTAATGCAGAAAATTTTGACATTATCTTGTTGTCTTGGCCTAGGGTAGGGCTAAGTGGGGGTGACAAGAAATACACCGATAAGAGGTAGAATGTAGCAATTAGAGACTTTAGAACATGCACAAGTGGTTTTTACTTAACATTAAATCAGATGCATTTTTCTTTGAAAAATTTCCAAGAATATCATCATGACTTCACAATATCCCATTATACAGACCTGTCGTATTTTACATAATTATTTTCGTATCATGTGTTGCAGTTTTTTGAAGAGTGGGGTAACGATACAGTAATTTAGGTAACTTGATATGGAGCTGAGGAGGGGAAAAGAAAGCTCTGTCAGTCACCAGAGAGGGGTAGTAAGGGCTCAGACTAAAACAGCAGCTGTTAATGTAGAAGAAGGGATGAGACACAACACAAAAGAATAAAGAAGCTGACTATTGGCCTAGAGACTAGGCTGGAGGGAGATGTGCCCCATCCCCATACTAGAGAGGACTGGTGGCCTGGCATCGAGATTCTCTGCACAATTTGGTCTTAATCTTAATCATGTCTAACAATGTTAGACATGATAAGCAGAATGGATCAATAGCGGTATATGTCTTCCTGGGGCAAAAACAGGCCCTACCATACTTTCTCTTAGAGAAGTTGCCTATTTTGAGCCAACCAAAGTACAAGCTGCTCAATGACCCCTTGAAGCTCTTGTTGTTTGTGAACAGTGGTATGTTAGTGACTGTTCTTACAGGCCCTCTTGGAGGCTGGCTACCTCAGTGGCTTTGTGTCTTCTTAGCGAGTTTACCAATTTGTACATCTATCCATCTAGGAGAGCAGTTTTATTGGTCCTTTCCTCCTGACACATGAATTCTGCTGTTTTGCCTAATAAGTGCCTATGCAGGAAAATGGTTGTAGTGGTGTGGTGAATGGCGGAGAAAAGAGACGGTTAGTGGGTTTGTTGGAGTAAAAATAAAAATTGGGAAGTGGATGTGGCTCAAGCGATTGGGCTCCCATCTACCATATCGGAGGTACAGGGTTTGATTCCCGGGGCCTCCTTGTGAAGGTGAGCTGGCCCACGTGGTGAGGTGGCCTGAGCAGAGAGCTGGTGCAGTGAGATGACGCAACAAAAAGAGACACAGAGGAGAGACAATAAGAGACACAGCGGACCAGGGAGCTGAGGTGGCGCAAGAGATTGAGCACCTCTCTCCCACCCCGGAAGGCCCCAGGATTGGTTCCTGGTGCCGCTTAAAGAGAAGACAAGCAGAAACAGAAGAACACACAGAGAATGGACACAGAGAGCAGACAACGAGCACAAAACAATGGGGGCGGGGGAGAGAAATAAATAAATAAATCTTTTAAAAAAAGGTCAGCATTGAAATTATGCAGATCTGCCATTTGACCTCTTGCTGGGCTGCTCTGATCTAGGATTTGGAGGCAATCAGTCAAAAATTGGGCTTGGGATTATCTGTGAAATTATTTTTTCTTGAGGTACTGGGGCCCGGGGCCTGGAACCTTGCATGTGGGAAGCTGGTGCTCAACCATGGAGCCACATTGGCGTCCCTGAGTTAGTTTTTTTTTTTTTTTTAA
>JAQZBX010109965.1:0-10413 GCA_029593785.1 Cabassous unicinctus
TTTTTTTTTTTTTTTTTCCCCATTTAGTTTTTTTGCCTTCCCATATTTCTTCTTTTTAATTTTTATTGTGGTAATATATACAACACAAAATTTCCCATTTTAACCACTTACATGTATAGAATTCAGTGATACTAATTACCTTCTCAATACAGTGCTACCATTACCACTATCTTACCAAAACTTTCATCACTCCAAACAGAAACTCTGTACCCACTAAGCAATAATTTCTCATTCCCCTTCCCCACCCCCAACCTGTCAAGGAAATCTTAGGATGTATATATTAATAGAATAAAAATTGAAAGGTAAAACAGATATGTACAACGCAATAAACCCTATTATAGACAATGGACTATACTTAATAATACAAGTATAAGAATGTTCTTTCATGAAATATAACGAATGTGCGATACTAATACAAGGTGGAAATAATAGGATGGTATATGGGAAAAAATACACCTAATGTAAATAGTGGAAAATAGAACTGTTTTAATAATATTTCATCAATTGTAGCAAAGGATAACTACTGTTTTAAAAAAAAGTGTACAATTATAAAAAAGTGCCATCATCAACTGTAACAAATGTTCTACACCAACGCAAGGTATTGGTGGTGGGGTGGTATATGGGAGTCCTGTATTTTATGCACGATTATTTTGTAAATTCACAACTTCTCTAATAAAAAAAATTAAAAGAATCAGCTAATAAAATAAATAAATACATTCTCAAATTTATAGTCTCAATTAAAGATTATTGCTACACCCATTCAGGGAGGATTACAAAGCCTGCTATTTTGGGGAGACCTCCTCTGATAGTTGCTGAAACTAGGAATTGAACCTGCTTTTCTGATGCAAAGATGTCCCATTATGAAGTAGAAATGATGTGTAAGAGGGAGAGAAAATTATATGGCATACTGGTCAATTCTGATTTGTATCCATTTTATCAAGGCATTACAACCTGAGAAGACCTTTACAGTATATTGACTCACTGCTATATGTTACAGTGATGCTGACAGTAGCTGGTATTAATGGAATAAGAATATATGGCCTGCATCCTCAGAATTTATGTTCTAGCAGGGATGGTATAAGGTGCATTTATAAATAATTATTGTACATTGGTACATTAGAGGTATATGTAAAGAGCTTGGGTAGAGATGAAGAAGCACTTTGAGAGAAAGTGGAACATGGGACGCATGCCTGATAGTAGTCTCAGGAAATGTTTCAACACGATGATTTCTATACTGAGCTAGAAGAGTTTGTAACGGAGTTTGCTTGGCAGACAAGTAATATTGGGCTCTATTTAGACAAGGTTATCTCCTTTTAGTATCAATACTGACATAACCTCAACTTAGGAGGCATAGCTATGCATTTCTGAAAAAGAATGGCATACAAATTAGTATTATGAAGCAACAGGCAAAGTGGGCGCAAAGACAGGAAGATGGATTTTAAGAGAGTTATATATTTTTCAAGTAAAGGTAGATTTTAATTGAATAGTTGAAAGACCATTTTGTTGTTTTGTTTTAACTGCTTGTAACAATTATTTATAGTAGTATGCATATTTTTTTATATAAGCATATTTGCAAAGATTTAAGAACAGCCAGTTAATGTACTTTCAGTGAAAATTATACTCTGATTTTACTACTTGTTCTCTGATAACTTTCTATTTGGGGTTTTAAAAAAAATTTGTTTTGGTTTGATGATCATACAACTTGCGTGGTGGGATTAAATTTTTAGTATTAATGCTTTAGTTTGTCAAAGGGCTGCTGATCGGGAAGCGGGTGTGGCTCAGTGGATAGAGCCCCTGTTTACCATATAGGAGGCCCGGGTTCGTGTCCCGAGGCCTCCTTGTGAGGGCACGCCGGCCTGAGCGGTGCGGTGGGCTGATGCAGCAACCTCACGGCAGGAAGCGGGTGTGGCGCAATGGATAGAGAACCCGTTTACCATGTGAGAGGCCCCGGGTTTGCTTCCCGGCGCCTCCTTGTGAGGGCAGGCCGGCTCGCGCGGCGCTGTGGGCTGATGTGGCAAGACCTCACAGCAAGGGGGAGATAAGCAGACACAGAGAAGACACGCAGCGAATGGACACAGCAGCACAAGCAGCAAGGGGGGAGGAATAAATAAAATAAAATAAATAAATCTAAAAAAAAAAAAGGGCTGCTGATCTAAAGTACCAGAAATGGGTTGGCTTTTATAAAGAGGACTTATTTGGGATAAAAGCTTACAGTTCCGAGGCCATAAAATGTCTAGATCAAGGCACCATCAGAGGAGCTTTTTCACCAAAGTCATCTACTGTTGGTCCTGTTGTCCAGCTAAGTGGCAAAGCAATATGGCTGCAGATCTCTGCTGAGGTCTCTGCCTTCCTTTCCAGAATCTGCCTCCCAGACCTCAGTTGAGGGCAACTAGGCTTGCCTCTTTCTGGGCCTCCTCTATCAGTCTTTACTGCTCTGCTTTCTTCCTGCATTAAATTGCAAGCTATCAGGCATATGGCTCATCTCTCCCTGGGCCTCAGCTATTTCAGCCTCTTAGAGGCTTTTCTCCTTGCTGCTCAGCCATAGGCGAAAACTGGAGTCCTTTCTCTCACATTGCAGTATCAAATATGGTGGGTTCCTCTTATCTGTGTGTTTCTTCCATATTTATGAGACCCAGCAACTCCTGGAGGTTGGACCCAAGCACTTACTTGGTACTGAACCATGGTCTCCCTCTTTTTGGGGGAGTGAAAACACTACACGATAACTACATTTTTCCTTCTTTATCCCTTCATATTTCCCCTCCCCTGGGAAAGCTCTCTTTTCTCAAAATTATTTGATGGCTGCAAACCTGTATATAAATTACAGAGGAATCTAAGAATTGTTGAAAATCAACCTCTGTTCCTCCATGCCTAGGAGTCACAATATGCTTTCCTTTCTGAGCCCAGAGAATTCTTATACCAATGGTCTCAAAGTATGACTTTAAAACAGCAGCAGCAGCAGCCTCTGTAAACTTTTTAAAAATGTAAATTCTCAGGCTCCATCCCAGGGCTACTGAATCAGAAAATTTGACATTGGGCCCAGCAATCTGTATTTTAACAAGCCCTTCAGGTAATTAACATTTACTGAGCCTTTTTTATGCACTGGTAATAGGTTTATCCTCATATTATAGAAGGTGAGCACAGAGAGTGTAAATGTATTGTGTCATACAGCTAGTAAGTGGCAGATCCAGAATTTTAATTTAGTTAGTTAACTAAAAAGCTGGCTTCTTTTTGGTACAAAATAAATCTTCAGCCCTTAGTTGAGGATATATTTTTAATACATTTGGGTGTAGTTCTCTTGATGCCAAAATATTTTTTAAACAGTATTTTTAATGGATTGTCTTTGTTTTATTTATACTATATTAGAGATTAGTATCTCTAACAATCGATATTTTGAGTATGACAATTTCTGAGTATACTTCTTATGTAGGCTTTTATAGTAATAGAACTTTCTTCATTTTAAGCTTGAAAATATAGAAAGCATCCCATGGCATGTCACACTTCAAGAAAACTGAATATGTAAAAATCCAAACTTAAATTACATATATTTATTTGTGATACAAAAGTATTCTTAAGGTTCATTATATGAGAAAATGAATATCTTTAGGGAGAGAAGATCAAACTTCCTGAGTAAATATGTAAAATGTGTACATGTAAGTAACTGTGAGGTTCTTTGTTAAATATGGAGTAATGAAATCATGAGGAATCTTTTCTTCTTTCCCTTTACGTTTTTTTTTTTTTTACAATTGAATTTTTGAATAGGCAATAGTCACATAATCCAAAAGGTATTGTGAAAGGATATGTAGTAAGAAGTTTCCTTCCCATCCATTTCCCACAGTTATCCATTACCTTTCACCATCCATTTCCCTTCCCCACAGACAACCATTGTTATTTCTCACCCACAGATATTTTATGTATACATATAAGCAAATATACATATACTTTTAATTCTTTCCAACACCAATAGCGGTGCATTATATACATTATTGTGTTCCCTGCCTTTTGCCCTTGCATTTTTGAGATGTTGCCATATTACTACATAGCTTCTTCATTTGTTTTTCTGTTATATCATATTTGATTGTATGAATGAAGCAATCTATTTAGCCAGTCCTTTATTACTGACTTTTTTGATTGTTTGCAGTCTTTTGCTGTTACAAACCATACTGTAATAAATAACTTTGCACATACATCATTTCACGTATATGTCATTTTTATCTGGAGGATAAATTTGTAGACTATACTTCCAGGGTTAAAGGGTTATATGCATTTGTAATAGCCAAATTACCCTTCTTAGGGGTTGTGCTAATGTTCTTTTCCACCAATATTATATTTAAGTTCTTGTTTTCCCACATCTTCACCAACTTCCCATTTACCCTTTTTTTTTTTGAAGAGGTATCGGGGATTGAACATGGGACCCCACATATGGGAAGCAGGTGCTCAACCACTGAGCTACACCCACTCCCCATTCTCATTTACTTTTTTTTTTTTTTTTTAAGATTTATCTATTTTTATTTATTTATCCCCCCCTTGCTGCTTGTGCTGCCGTGTCCATCCGCTGCGTGTCTTCTCCGTGTCTGCTCATCTCCCCCTCGCCGTGAGGTCCCGCCGCATCAGCCCACGGCGCTGCGCAAGCCGGCCTGCCCTCACAAGGAGGCGCCGGGAAGCGAACCCGGGGCCTCTCACATGGTAAACGGGTGCTCTATCCATTGCGCCACACCCGCTTCCTGCCGTGAGGTTGCTGCATCAGCCCACCGCACCGCTCAGGCTGGCGTGCCCTCACAAGGAGGCCTCGGGACGTGAACCCGGGCCTCCCAGATGGTAAACGGGGGCTCTATCCACTGAGTCACACCCGCTTCCCTCTCATTTACTTTTGAGTGCCATTTTACCCCCTAACAAACTTAACTGTATTTTGAGAATTGTATTTTGTAATTTATGTTACAGGAAATAGTAACATAAATTGAGGGAGTTTTATTTTGGCATTGTGCCAAGGCAGAGAAAGGTTTTAGTAAGTCTTCTTAAAGAAAAAAAATGTATATTCCTGTTTTAGGTTTCTAAGATAGTGATGGTAAAATTTAGTAGGCTTTTCAAAGAAAATCAAAACGTTTACAATTCTCTGTATAAGTGCCTATTTGTAAGATTTATTTCAGGGGCTGTACGTTAGAGTATAGTCTAACAAAAATAAGGCAGTAATCTTACATTAAAGTTTATATGTATTTTTAAAATATTGACTTAAATATTCTTAGTTGCTTAAAATAGCAAAAATAAATTGATGAAAAAGTTAAATATTACCAGACTTTTTTTTATCGTTTCTTTTATTTAAAACTTTGTTGAATAGTAAAACCAGAATGCTTTCAATACGTCTTTAAGAATAAAAGAAAGTAGGTGCCTTTGAAATTAAATTTCAGCAGTGTAGTTGAGTAGAATTTAAACAATTCACAATGCTGACTTTCAGTGTTTCTGAAAGCAGGAAGTGTATTACTGACACGCAGAAATATTCCAGCCCAAGGAACATCCCTACTGCCATATGTGGTAAGAGTTTGTCACTAACCCACAAACCACTTCTGTAATGCAGTGAATAAGCAGAATTGGTCTTTGTTGGACATTTCCAATTCAATTTGAAAGAACTTTATTTTACAGTGTCTTGTAAATAATTGTTAGCTTATGCCTTGCAAAGAGCCTGGCACATCATGGGTGTTTAAGGTTTATTGAGAGAACAATTAAAGAAACTTAGACGTAATCTTTTAGGCTTAATTTTAAAACCTGTTTGTTGGGACTCTTAGTTAAAACAAAAACATTACGTGAGTAAGTTAAGAACTGAATTAAATGCCCGACAGCTTATTAATGATTTCTATAAATAAAATTACTTACTTTTACTCTAGTTGTTCCCTTCTTTGCTGCTCTTATTTGGAATAAATATTAACCTATGTTTGCACTTATGCTAAAAAATAAATTTATCCTTTAATTTAAAGAGGTGAAAAAATATTGTGAGTTTAGAGAAATGGGAATAGAGTTGTGCATAACTGGGATCAGCAAATGCAGTGAAGAGCTATTTGAAAACCATTAAATTTTGAAAATATCAGTGTTTTGCTAAACTTTTTTTTTTTTTTTTGTATTTTAAGAGATTAAGAAGATTGTCTACCAAATATAGAACAGAAAAGATTTATCCTACAGCTACTGGAGAAAAAGAAGAAAATGTTAAAAAGAACAGATATAAGGACATACTGCCATGTAAGTTCAAAATATCTTTGATTTAGAAAAAAAGAAAAGCTAATTAGCTTTTTGTAGCCTAACCAGCTTTGTTCTTCCTGAGTTTGATTATTAAGGAGGTAGTAATTAACCTCTCTTTCAAGATACACTTACAAGGTAATAATTCATAATTGTGCTTTTTATTTTTCCTTCTATTAATAGTAGTTTTGTTAAGGACTTTGTGTGTGTGTGTGTGTGTGTCCTTAAACACCAAATTATTCTAATATTAAATTATTTTAAATTCCAAGAATCTAAGGGAGAATATCTTTTGAGGATTCCCTGTTCAGAGGTAACTCCTTTATACAGTAATATAAAGATATAATTGAATCAGTATAATTGATTAAATTTTGTAAAGTGCTGAAAATATTAATCTATTATTTATTCACAAGGACTTTTAATGGATTAATTATGAGTGAAAAAATGAACCATAAGATGACTCATATGCCTGTATGTCTGCTGTTCTCAACAGGCTGAATATGTATTTCTGAGGTTGTGTCTTAGAGTGATAGCATTATGTTATATTACTAAATTATTATTATATTATTTTCTTAAATAGCATAATTTTCTGGCAAAATACCTTTAACTCTCAAAGC
This sequence comes from Cabassous unicinctus, assembly GCA_029593785.1. Lineage (NCBI taxonomy): Eukaryota > Metazoa > Chordata > Mammalia > Cingulata > Chlamyphoridae > Cabassous > Cabassous unicinctus. Next base: position 6,837 of record JAQZBX010109965.1, read on the forward strand.
ATACTTAAGTGTATCCCCATTTTATAAAATAAAATTTGCTTCATGCTTAAACTGCCTTAAAGCTGCCAGTAGTAATTCTGTTTTCCTTCTCTTCAAGTATCTTGAAATGTTTATATTCCATGCCTCCATTCCCTCAACTCTTAGTATTTCTAAAGCCTGTTCTCTTGAAAATATCCTCCATAATCTTCCCTGTGACTTAAAAAATTTTTTTTCATATTATTTATTTATTTATATTAGAGGAATTGTGAGCTTACAAAACAATCACTCATAATGTGCAGGATTCCTATACATCACTCCTCCACCAACACCTTACACCTTGTTGTAGAACATTTGTTACATTTGTTACAGATTATGAAAGAACACAGTCAGACTGTTACCACTAACAGGTCCATAGGGCACACTTGGTATATTTTTTCCATACACCCCCCTATTAGTAACACTAAGTATTGTACATTTGTTATAGTTCATGAGAGAACACTCTTGTATTTGTACTGTTTACCACAGTCCATCTTCCACCACATGGGTCACTGTGTTATGCGGTCCCGTGCCTTGTACATTATATCCAAAGTGTGCACTCAGTGACTCTCACTTTCATCAGAGTTGTGCAGTCATCGCCCCAGTAAACCTTTGAATGTTTTCCTTAGTCCAAAACCCCTATGACTTTTTAAGTTGCCAGATTCAGTGGTCCTTTTTCAGTGTTCTCTTCTGTTAACTATTTTGAAGCAATTGACCAGTTCCTTTTTGTGAAATTTTCTTCTTTCATGATAATTCTTTGTTGGATCACTTCTCTTCCCCCCACCCCCACCCTTGATTCCTTCCCTCTCTTCCTTACTGACTTCTTTGCCTAAATTTTATTCTTCATCTTTTTGTTGTTGGTGGTCTTCATTATTCTCAGCCTTGGGGTATGTGGGTATCCTGTGTTAGCAGAATTTCTAAGTGGCAGCATAGCATAATGGGGAAGAGTCCTAACTGGAAATTCAAAACCTGGTTCTGCTACTTACTAGCTGTATGACCTTGGACTCATCCTCTGTGTACCTTGGTTTCATCATCTGTAAAATGGGATTATAATAATACCCATTTTATAGGATTGTTTTGAACATTAGATAATACGTGTAAAATGCTTAGAATTATACCTGGCATATAGTAACCACTCATTAAGTCTTTACAAAATGCAGTCCACCTTCCTTACCAGACTGCTACAGAATGGTAGGTGGAATGGGTTTCTGGACAGTTTTTATTAAGTAAAATAACCTTGAGGTACTCTACAGTACTTTGGAATTAATGCAAACATACTCTGAAAGAGACAGTTATTCTACCTTCTTTTTCTATCATCTGGGGAATTGAATTTTAAACAGCCCCAGGTTTTCTGTCTCCATATGTTGTGTTTCATTCATTCATTTTCACAAAAGGCTTTGAGCATTTACTATCTACTGCAGATTCAGCAGAAAACAAACATATTCTCATAGAACTTATATTGTAGAGGATCATAAAAGTAAATAACATATGGTCTTCAGATGGTGATAAGTGCTATTAGGAATACAATAGTAAGAATGAAAGGTATAGAGAAGGCTGGGAATAGAAGTGGGGAGATATATAATTTTAATAGGGTAGAGGGGTAGGGCCAGTGGTGTGCTGGTAAACTGATGCTCTGAAAAATAAAAGCACCAAGTTCTGTTGTTAAATGGATTATTTACCATAATCATCACAACAAAAACACAACAAAATAAATTATGAGGTAGGTGCTATTCTTATGTGCTATTTTGCAGATGAGAAACAGAGAGAGGTTAAAACTAGCTTGTCATTTAAACCCAGGAAGTTTGTATAAGAGCAGTGAATCTAAAGTAGATCTTCAGTGATTTTTAGTAGATTTATAGAATTGTGAAGCCATCCCCACAGTCCAGTTTTTTAGAACATTTCCATCATCCTGAAAAGATCCTTTATTCCCTTAATCCCCATTCTCACTTTCTAATCCCTAAAGCAGCCACTAATCTGCTTTCTGTCTTTACTATAGATTTGCCTTTTCTGTAAATTTCATATAAGTGGAATCATACAATATGTAAGTCTTTTTGTGCCTGACCTCTTTCACTTAGCATAATATTTTTGAATTTCATTCATGTAGCATGTATCAGTAGTCCATTCCTTTTTATCGTTGAATAATATTCCATTGTATAAGGATAAATTACATTTTGTTTGCCCATTCACCATTTGATGGACATTGTGGATAATGATGCTATGAATATTTCCATACAAGTCTTTGTGTGGACTTATGCTTTAATTTCTCTTGAATAGATACCTAGGAATGGAATTGCTAGACTCACGGAAGTTTGTTTATCTTTTTATGAAATTGCTGAACTATTTTCCAAAGTAGTTACACTGTATTACATGCCCACCAGCAGTGCATGAAATCTTTCTACATCCCCACCAACACTTATTATTGCCTGTCCTCTTGATTATAACCATTGTAGTGGGTATGTAGCGATATCTCATTGTGATTTTGAATGTGCAGTTCCCTAATGACTAAGGATGTTGAGTATCTTTTCATGTGCTATTAGCCATTTGTATATCTTTTTTGGTAATTATTCTAATCATTTATACATTTAATTTTTTTTTTAATCTTCTTAGTTGTAAGCGTTGTTTATATATTCTGGTTTCAAGTTTTTATCCGGTATATGATTTCCAAATGTTTTTCTCCCAGTTTGGTCGTCTTCTTACTTTCTTAATGGAGTCTTTTAAAAGCATGCAAGTTTTTGATTTGGTGGAGTCCAATTTATCACTGTTTTCTTGTATGGATTTTGATTTTGGTCTTATTTAAGAATTGTTTGCCTAATTCAAGGTCACAAAGATTTTCTCCTATTTTTTTTTTCTTCATTTTTCTTCTGGAAGTATTATATTTTTAGCTCTTATATTTAAGTCTGTGATCCATTTTGAGTTTTTTTGGTATATGATGTGAGGTAAGGGTCAGAAATAATCTTTTTTTCCATGAGCATATCCAATTATTCTCGTAACATTTGTTGAAAAGACTATCTTTTTCCCCACTGACTTGCTTTTGTTCCTTTATTGAAAATTATTTAACCATAAATGTATGGTTTATTTCTGGATACTCAGTTCTATTCTGTTAATCTACATATCTATTCTTATGACATCATCACACTGTCTTGATGACTTTTGCTTTATAGTAAGTTTAAGTCCTCCAACTTTGTTCTTATTTTTCAAAATTGGTTTGACTCTTTTGGGTCCTTTGTATTTCCATGTAAAATTTATGATCAGTTGATTAGTTTCTGCAAAAAAAAGCCTACTGGGATTTTGATCAGGATTGTGTTGAATCTATAGGCTAAATTGGCAAGAATTTCCATCTTAAACAATATTGACTCTTCCAGCCTATGAACGTGGAATGTCCTTGTCTATTTTTTATATATTCCTTAATTTCTCACAGCAACATTTTATAGTTTTTGGTATACAGGGTTCACACGTTTAAATTTTTTGGTTTGTGTACTTATTTTAAATAGAATTATTTTAATTTCAAATTCTTCATTGCTAGTGCATAGAAATATATAGTTTTGTGTATGCTTTTTTTTTT
>JAQZBX010109966.1:0-10413 GCA_029593785.1 Cabassous unicinctus
ATATCCAACAAGGGTCTAATATCCATAATATATAAAGAGATACTAAACTCAACAAGAAAAAGACAAATGACTGGATTAAAAAATGGGCAAAAAACCTGAAGAGACATTTTTCTAAAGAAGAAATACAAATGGTGAAAAAACACATGAAAAAAAGTTCAACAGCATTGGCTATTAGGGAAAAGCAAATCAAAACTACAATGAGATATCATTTTACACCTATTAGAATGGCCACTATTAACAAAACAGGAAGTTACAAATGTTGGAGAGTGTGTGGAGAGATATGAGCACTTATACTCTATTGTTGGGAATATAGAATGGTACAGCCAATGTGGAAGTCTAATGGTTCCTAAGGAAGTTGGATATAGCTCTGCCATGTGACCCAATAATACCACTACTAGGTATATACCCAGAAGAACTGAGAGCAGTGACATGAACAGACATCTGCACACCAAGGTTCATAGTGACATTATTCACAATTGCCCAAAAATGGAAACAACCCAGATGTCCATCAACTGATGAATGGATAAACAATCAGTGGTATATACACATGATGGAATATTATGCAGCTGTAAGAAGAAATGAAGTCATGAAGCATAGACAATGTGCATGAACCCAGAGGACATTACTTTGAGTGAAGCAAGCCAGGCACAAAAGGACAAATATTGTATGATTTCACTATTATTAAATAAATATAATGAGCAAACTCATGAAGTTAACAACTAGAATGTTAGTCATGAGAAAAAAGAATGTGATTAGGGAATAAAAAGCTGAGGTTTAGTCTGTGCAGAATTGGTAAAAAAAAAAGTTGTTTGTGAATATTTGGAAATGAATAGAAATGGTGAAAGCATATCATAGGATTTGTAATTAGTAACACTAACATATGGGTATGATATTGGGGTTTTCATTTTCTTTGTTTTATTTAAATAATGAAAATGATCTATTATTGAGTGAAGTGATAAAAGCACAACTCAGTGATTTTACCAGTTCCCAATATTGTACAATTTAGATAAATGTGTGGTTTATGAATAAAAAAATAATAAGGTGGGTTGGGGGAAAATACACAAATATAAGATATAGACTATCGTTAGTAGTAATACTTTGACAATGCTCTCATAATTTGTTACAAATGTTTCACAATACAAGCTATTGGTGGTGGGGTGAGGTATGGGAGCCCTGTATGATATCATGCATGTACTTTTAGTACACACTTATTGTTTATGTATATTTATGTATAAGTGATATACTTCAATTATATACATATATATTATATATATATGCCCATGACCACACTGACTCTCTGAGCAACAATAATTCAAGAAATTCAGTGCATGTTCCAAGAGACCAAGCAGTTCCCTGAGTTGAGTCAAAATGGAATCCAAATGAGCAATCAGACAGGACCAAATTGGATCATTATTGAGCTTTTATTATTGCAGGTCTTAGAAAAGGAGTGCTCAAACAAATGAACCTTAATAAAATCAGCAAATAGTTCAACAACCTGAAAACATCAACCTGTCTGTTAGAGCTACTGCTCAGGCCTATAGGCAGTACACTGATTTAGACCCAGAGGACCTCACTAACCTATGCACTGTTAATTATACTTAATGTGCTCCTGATATAAGGAGAAAATGCCAGAGATTAGAAGGGGAATTAGACATGCCTATGTCACAATTAGTAGAGATTACCTTTAAGGTTTTTCACAACTTAGGGTCCTCCCATGAGAAACAGCAAAAGAAACATGTTGCCTACAAAGCCAGCCACATATGAGCAGCTATCAGCAAGACTGTCAGAAGCCCACAGACCCTGAGATGAGGGAAAACTTCCATGAGAAGCTCAGTGAAGAGTAAGAACCCCCAGGAGCCCTCAGTAAAACCATTATGTCCCCAGCTATGTGCTTTCTGTAAGGAGGAGGGACACTAGAAGCAGGAATGCCTGAGTCTCACTGGGAAGGGAAGGGTTAGGCCTAGCCGCCCAACTCCCACAGTTAGCAGAGGATAAAGACAGCAACCTGGAGTGAAGGGGCCTGGGAGCACCATCCACTGGTCAGGAAACCATCCTGATCACCCCACAGAACCTCAGGTCTCATCTCACAGGGGTCAGAAGTTAGTTGACTTCTTGGTGGATAATGGAAGAATTTATTCAGTTTTAAACCAGAGACTAAGTAAAGAAACTAATGAATCAGTCCCCATCATTGATGTTTTGAGGACTAAAAACTTTAAATTATTCTCACAACCACTGCAATGTCAGATTGGAGAGACTTAACTGACTCAGATTTCACTACATGCCTGAATCCCCAATTCTACTTCTCAGTCAACACTTACTCTACAAATTGCAAGCTTCACTTTGATTTTCACCTAATAAAGTGAACATACAGTTCCGAGCCATACACATCTTTGCCTTCCAAGCAGCCCTGCTGGATTTAGCTGGGAACACTGAGAAGTGTGGAGCACCCAAAGAGATAAATCAATAGGTTCCAGCTGAAGTACAGGCTACTGGGGGACCACCAGAATGGGCAGATTAAGCACAGGAAGTCAAGGTAAGACTGTGGCCAAACACCACCCCACCACATCTAAAACAGATTCCACTCAGGCAGGAAGCTAGAGCCAGCATCTCACAGCTAATTGAGAAATTTCTCAAGTGGGCACTAATTAGACCCTGTCAACCAGACTTTAACACCCCTATCTTACCAGTGCTTAAACCAGGTACTCAGAAATGTTGATTTGTACAAGATTTGAGAGCTAATCATCAGATAGTGGAGGAAATCCACCCAATGGTGCCCAATACCTACACACGCTTTTATAATATTACTAATGCATACACCTAATTCACAGTCCTAGATTTAAAAGATGCTTTCTTTTGCATCCTGATAGAGAAGGAATCACAGAGACTTTTAGCTTTGGAATTGGAAGATTCTGACAATGGTATAAAGCAAGAGTATTGTTGGACTATGCTGCCACAAGGGTTTAAGAATTCTCTGACCTTTTGGGGGCAAGCTCTATCCAGAGATTTTCAGGTGGTACAACACAGGAAAGGACTCTTCCTTCAATAGGTAGATAACATACTCATTGCTAGCAAAATGCAAGAAGCCTCAGATGAGAACATAGTAATAATGTTACAAAGACTAGCTGACAAATGATATAACTGTCAGAAAAGAAGGCCCAAGTTATACAAACTCATGTTAAATATTTTGGTTTTAAATTCTCTGAGGCTTTTTGGGACTTGGGAATCATCCTGAGTGACATTGCAATGACAGATATTGGCCATTTTGTATAATCACATACCATGCAGAAATGTGTGGGAGAGAGTGTAGACTAAAATGTGAACTATGGTACATGCTTAATGGCAAAGCTTCAGAATGTGTTTATTAATTGCAATGAATGTGCTACAGTAATGAAGGATGTTTATGTGGGAGAGTGTGGGAGAGTGTGGGAGGTGTGGGGAGTGGGGCATATGGGAATCCCTATATCTTTTGTGTAAAATCAAAAATTAAAAAAAAAATAAATCCTATGAGGGACAATGGGCCCTCCTGCCCAGTCAAAAGTAAGGCTTATATGGAGTATCAAGCCTAAGAACCAAAAGGAACTCATAGAGTTTCTCAACACGGCTGGTTACTATAAGCTGTGGATAACTAATTTTAGACTTATAGCTAAGCTACTACATGAAGCACTTAATGGAAGTGAAAAAGAGTCTCTAGTCTGGACACCAGAATGTGCACTTACTTTTAGAACCCTAAGCAAAAATTACTTACTGCCTCAGCCCTAGGATTGTCAGACTCCACAAAAAAAGAACCACTTTTTTTAGATGAATGGCAAGGCATCACCCTGGGAGTTTTAACTCAACCTTTGGAGGAGCACCTGACTTATAGCATAACTGTCTAAACACCTAGACCTCATATCTCAAGTCTGGCTTGCCTGTCTACACACAGGCACAACTACTTGTGACTTTCTCCTAGAGAGAGAAAATGTAACATTAAGCTCTCCAGCTTACATCTATACTCCTCAAAATGTAATTACAATATTTAAGCAAAAAGGAGATCAATCAAGCCACTCCACTAGACAATTGTATTGTGACCTTAAAGACTATTGACAAACTCAACCCTGCCAATTTACTCTGAAAGTTTATGATAAACCAGAGTAGATACTCCCCAAACATGACTCTGTAAACCTCATTAAGGAAATATATTCCAGTAGACTGGGACTGACTGAAGTAACCCTAAAAATGCCAGCTCTTGAACTATTTTCAGATGGAAGTATTTTTATGGACCATAGGAAGCAATAAGCAGGGTATTTGGTAGCCACCCTTGTAGAAACTTTGGAAGCAGTAGCTGGGACTTCAGCTCAGAAGGCTGAGCTACTAGCCCTAGGTAGAGACCTCCAGTTAAGTGCAGGGCAAAGAGTGAACATTTATGCAAACTCCGGATATGACTTTGCAGTGTTACATAGTCCTGAAGCCATTTGGAAAAAGAGGGGATTACTCACTGCTGCTAATAAGGACATAAAAGATGTTGATCTCATTCTAAAGCTGCTTGAAGTTTTGATGCACCCCCAAGGAATCAGCAGTCATTCATTGCAGAGGACACCAAACTTCCAATAGCAGGGAAGGAAACAGAACTATTTAACTGATAAAGCCCCTAAGTTAGCTGCAAGGAGAATACAACCAACTTTTATTACACCCCTCCACCCTGAAAGACTGGACCACCCATTAATACCCTAGAGTTGGTGAGACCCTAACCTCAAGTTAATTGGGAAACCCCAAAACTGGAAAAAAGTTTTAGCCAGAACAAAAGAGTGGGGATATACTCAAGCCACAGACAATGGTAGTTGAAAAGACTGTCCCTGGCAGAATCTTTGGAAGATGATCACTAATCACGCATATCTGAAAACCTAGTGAAACCCATTGCCAATTATTTCCATAGACTTACTTATTATGGACATGAAACTGTTTTCATGGATAAGTCAATTCCTCATAGGACCCACTCTATGAAGGATGATTCAGTCAGTAAATGATCAGTGTGTATCTTGTGCTCAAGTTGACCTAAAACTCAGTCTCCAACCTTAACCAAAAAAGTACAATACAGAGGAGGAAGAGGAGGAGAGGATGGAAAACTGACTTTACTGTAATGCCAAGAGCTACTGTAAACTTCAAGTATTTCCTACTGTTTGTAGACATTTTCACTAATTGGTTAAAAGTCTTCCAATGCTAAATGGAAAAAGGTCAAGAAGTTGTCAAAGTCTTAATAAAGAAATCTTTCCAAAGTTTTAACTTCCTATTTCTATACAAAGTGACAATAAGGTGACCTTTATTTCTAAAGTCACTAAAGATGTGTCTGGACTATTATAGATTGGCACTTGCATTCTCCCTAAATACATCAATCCACTGGAAAGACTGAGCAAATCAATCTCACCTTAAAAGAAGCCATTTCCAAGATTTGTTGAAAAACTCACCTTAAGTAGGATAAAGCCCTGCCAATTGCCCAAATGAAGGTTAAGGTCATGCCTAAAAGAAGGCTTGAATTAAGTCCTTATGAAATGTCTTGTGGAAGGCCATTCTTTAAAGCTGAATAGGGAGTAATGTGTAGCTCAGTGCTTGAGTGCCTGCCTCCCATGTATGAGGTCCCAGGTTCAATCCCTGGTTCCTCCTAAAAAAAGAAACATTCCATGCAAGGAATATGCACATGACTTAGATGTTAATTAAGATCTGAGGAGGGGAAGGATGCAGGGAGCACCTGTTTCTGGGGAGTCAACCCTTGCCCAGCGGCTGTGAGTGTGAACATGGTGGAACCCCAGATAAAACTGGGCATGGTCACACAGACTCTGACTATTTTAATTATGTAAATTGTAGTTGAATATAAAATGGTACTGATCAAACTCGATTTAATTATTACATAGAAAAGTATAATGTGAATTGGAAGATAAGAAATCCATCTGCTTTTTGTGAGCAGTTGACTAAATTTTGCAAAACTTTGTGTAATGGACCACCCATTGGATCCATAGTTATTAAAGCATCCCTATCCTGAGAAGAGACATTTTGGTCCCTGGAAGTCACTAAAGGCAACTATTATGGAGACTATTCTCTCAACCTTTGAATATTAAATATCATTGCAAATATTTTTAAATTTTGTTCAATGCTAATAAAGTTTTCCAAATTATGAAATGTTGCACAGTTGTTTTGGGTTCTAAAAGTAAGGGATCATTTTTTAAAATTATTAATCAAATTTCATTTTCCTGAGAGAAAAGAGGGTCTTGGTAACATAGTTGTGTCCATGGCCTAATATCTTGTAAGATAAAAAGACTCTCAGTTAAAACTCAGCCCTGCTGCATCAAAATATGTATATTAGCAGTAGCCCCTGATTACTATTTTTGCGTATTAAATTTGGATAAGAAGTACATGTGGACTGATTCTCTGTTTGATTCACATTGGATTCACCTGATGAGCTTCAAAATATGTTGAATCTAAGTTATCCATCTTGTTGGCATACAATCTTATGATACTCTTTGTTTCTGTGGGATCTGTCATGATATCCCCTTCCTCATTTCTTATTTTTATGTATTTGCATCTCTCTCTTTTTTTCTTTGTTAGTCTAGCTAAGGGTTTGTCAATTTTATTAATTTTCTCAAAGAACCAGATTTGGTTTTGTTAAGTTTTTTCTCATGTTTTTTATTCTCAGTTTCATTTAGTTCTGCTCTAAAATGTGATATTTCCTTTATTCTGTTGGCTTTTGGATTAGCTTGTTTTTCTTTTTCTAGTTCCTCCAGGTGAGCAGTTAGGTCCTTGATTTTACATCTTTCTTCTTAGATGGAGAGGGACCTGCATTGTGCATGGTCAGATGTGGCTGCTACAAAGGAGGAACACCTAAACAGCCCACTCGTCCTCCCCACACTGACTGAAACTTAGCCACCAAAAATGGGTGTCCAGAGCTCCACACATCCTCCGAAACTGACAGTCCTAATTCCCTCCCAAATGGAAGACAGAGCACAGTGCCAGCCAAAGTTGGGCCCCACCCAACCCAAAGGTACCAGAGAGGGTCCAACTTCTGGGTCCATATAAAAGTGGCCAGTAGGTCATTTTATATCATCACATAACATGCAGAACTGTGTGGGAGAGCATTTAGACTACAATGTGAACAACAGTCCATGCTTAATGGCAAAGTCCCAGGATGTGTTTATTAATTACAATGAATGTGCCACATTAATGAAGGATGTTTATGTGGGAGGTTGTGGGAGGTGTGGAAAGTGGGGCATATGGGAATACCTATATTTTTTGTGTAACATTTATGTAATCTAAGTATCTTTTAAAAAATAAAAATTTTTAAAAGTGGCCAGTAGGGGAACCCTGATAAACCAGTAGGACAGATCAAGAGTGGGATGGCTCATCCGTCCTCCCATGGAGGGTGGGTTGTTCTGGGACAATGTATAGGGGGAACCCTGGAGAGCCAGTGGGTCACAGAATCCCTCCTTGGCCCTGTCAGGACAGCTAAGACCAATTTCACGTTCCTGGGTTGTGGTGGTGGTAACTTAGAAAACAGCTAGAGTCTTAGGTGTGGGTTGGAGGGCCAGGGATACCTGTGTTTCCCTTTGATTTTTTCCTCTGGAAATGAAGATTACCATTCATTCTAGAATCTGGTCAAAATGATGGGAAGTTTGCAAAAGTGAAACCAATCAGAATCCAGAGGCGAGTTCCCAAATATCCCAGGCATGTGGTGAGTGGAACGGGAGTGGGCAAGGGTGTGGTCATCCTCTTCAGAATTCCTACCATCCCCTTGAAAAGATAGAAAGTTTAAGGGAATTGAAAAGCCACCAACACCAGTAGTCAGCCGTCAAGCTCAGGAAGGATCTAGTTTCTCTGAAAATCTGACACAACACACCTGCTACTTCTGGGAACAGCCACAATGCCCACCAAAAGCACAAATGCAGTTCTGGTTGCTGTTTGTGAAACTGATGAATAAAAAGTGTCCCACACCCAAAGCACCTGCAAAAAATTACTTTATCATTCACTCTGCAAAACGACTGTGAACTTAACTTCAGGGCTAGTGGCACAAAACACAGGATAAAAACACAAGACAAGGATGGGTGCTTTGTCATGAGTTTGGTCCAATGAATCCCATTCGTAGAACCCTGATCAAGATTCAAGAAGCAGGTTGGCCAGAAGGGGCCAGGAATAGGGTAGCAGACATTTCATTGCAAAATCTGCCAGGCCTATTTATTCAGAAATTCAACTAAATCCATACAATTCTAGCTGACGGCATAAGGATTGAGTTGCAGGTCAATGAGTTGCAGATCTTCCGCAGCCTGAGTTGCAAGGCAAATACATTCAAATAGTAAAAAGAGCTTCCTAAATTACCCATTTATGCACTTCTTGTGCCTTCTGTGAGAAAACAAGAAAGCCCCTTATGCCTACGTAGATACCTTCATTTTTAACCTCTTATCATTTATCAAGATGCCACATAGCTTGGTGGCTCCCTAATGTGGAAATGTACAAAATACTTCATCCTTGGAGGGTTGGTGGTCCACATCCCTTTTGCAGGCCAACATCATCCTCTACACTCTGTAGGAAGAGAAATGTTGGGTTGGAAAACCTGCCTTCTGCCAGCAAATGTGGGATGGTCTGCATGGGGTATTGAATTCACTTGGACTGCAAGAGTCAGGTGACCCCAGTTTAAAGAACAGGCTTTGAAATCCAGGAAGGAAACCAGAAAAGAATAAAGCCAGGATTTCCAAGTTATCTGCTCTGAAATGTGTCAAAGCTGTTCAGAAATTCATCCTTGAAGATGTACAGCTTAGCAAAGGACTTCCAAGCCCAAGGATAACATGAGAAAGCCATGGAGCATTTGAAGAATGTCTGTGCCCTGTGTTAACAACCACAGATGTTGTCACAAGTTTTAGAATCAACCCCTCCACCACGGGTTTTCCAGGGGATTTTGACCCAGCCTCAAACAATCCATGAGAAAATTGTAGGGCTCAGAGCCCATTCAAAGCTTCTGTGGAATAAAATACAAATATGATTTTAAAATAATAAAAAAAATACTCAGCATGAAATATGAATAGCTCTTGGAGAATAAGGGCAACTGTGCTTTTAAAGACTCATGAACCACAATGAAGCCTACCCAGGTAATTTTTTGCTACTGTTTATATATCAAATTGTCCCTTTTATTTATTTTTCCCAGTGAAGAGTGTATTTTGATGATGACTTTGTATTTTATAAATACTCAATTTTCAAGCTATTGAAGATTGAAATACTGTGAGTTTGGTGTTTTCCTAAAATGTGCAATTATTTCTTATGTCCAAGAAACAATACTTACTTAAAAATTTCCAGTGCTCCATCTTGAAAGAAAAGGGAAAAATTATGTATACAAAGGAGAAAGCTGAAGAATTCATATTTTGAAAGCCAGTACAGTTTACTATCCATCAGAAAATTGGATGAGTACTTGCTTGTCTTTCCAAACTGAGCTTTTAAATCTTCTGAGAGATTAAAATAAATTTATAATGGGAAACTCTGACATTCTGTTCCTTGACGATGTGGCATTGCTCCCACACATCTCTTTCTAAGCTGGAAGTCACAGGAGTGGAATATTTCTGCTCTCAGGTACAAGAGGTATCATTAAATTGCTAAAGAGTTGAAACATTTTTGGAGAGTCTGTATCTGTGATCTGTAAAGGAAAAAATGTCTGAGTATTTTAACAATTGTACCTTGTCCATAAAGGTCCCCAAGTTTCTGGATTAAGTGGAAAAGTCTAAGATTGGAGAGGTCCTGGAGGTGGACATGGAAGCACTCATTCTGAGCTGGTGGGATTGGAAGATGGCTCATCCCACTGCTGCTGTGCAAGATGACATGGCAATATCTCCAGAAGATATGCATGGAGGTAAGAATGGTGTTCATAGTGGCATGATATACAACTGCCACTAGACTCTAAGAATGGATGGTCCTCAAGATGGAGAGAAATCTATGTCATGCCTGGTCAGATGTGTGAGCTACCCAAGAGGACATCCTGGTCAGCCCATTCACCCTCCCCACAACACCTCAATCATAGCCATTAAGAATGGGTGTCCAGGCTGTGCACATCCCCCCAAACCAGCAGTTCCAATTCTCACCCATGCAGAAGACAAAGCATAGCCTCAGCCACAACTGGTCCACACCGAAACCAGGGGTCCCTATAGGGTACAACTTGTGGACCCAGATAAAGGTGGTCTGTAGAGGATGCCTGAAAATTGAACAGAACAGACCCCAAGTGGGATGTCTTGCTCCTTCTCCCATGTGGGGCTAGGTTGCTTTGGACAATATCTTGGGGGAACACTGGGAGTCAGTGGGTAACAGTCTCCTGCCCTTGGGCCTGTTTGTCTGGCCAGCTTAGACCAGTGCAGGTTCCTGGGTGGTGGTGGGTGGCACTCAGAAAACAGATGGAGTCTTGCATGTGGTCTG
>JAQZBX010109967.1:0-10412 GCA_029593785.1 Cabassous unicinctus
TGATATAAAAAGTTGAGAGCTTCCTACAGAATGAATTGTTTGGTTAGTGAAGTTTCAAGTTGAGAAAGAAGTGGTGTTACATGTTTAGATGTGGAAAACTGAAGTTTCCAGCTCTGTTTGATGGAACTTGGGCTTGGGTATTCAATAAGCTTATACTGGGTTTCTCTGTTGGGAATGTTTTAAAAATGGTAACAAATTATTCATTTATTCTAATAAAACTACATAATCACAATAAAACTGTAAAACTTTTGATGTCCAGCTACTAAAACATTGCTCAATGTGGCAACACTGGTTATATTATGATAAATAGAAGCTAGGAATGGCAATTCCAATTATCTCTGAAAAGTATGAAAGAGCAAATTATTTAATTATAACAATTTTAATACATTCAGGTCCTCTGGAAGCTAAAGACCAAAAGTTGGTGTCCTTGGCTCTGAGGAGAAGAGCAGTTAGATGAGAAAAGTGAGTAAAAGATTATAAGAGAAAAGCACGGATTGCTTCAGGTAAACATAGAGATGAAGAGAAGGTTAACTTCTCTTTAAGAACTACACTCTTATTAAATAAAAAAGTGATGTAGATAAATTTGTGGGCTGAAAATGGACAGCAAAGAAAGCCAGGTCATACAATTTTACCTTTTTTTTAATAAGGAAAAAGAAAATTTGAGGGCATAAAGAAAGGAAATCAGCACTTGAGCAATGTGTATGATTTGTCTCAGAACAATACCACCTCAGAATTTTATTATTTGATTTGGCCACTATTTCCTAATACTCTTGCCTTATCCAACAGTTCTGATTTGGGGGTGGGGGGAGGGCTTCCAATATGGAGGATACTATTTTCTCTTATTTAAAATCCTTAATTTTCCCTATGACTTTTTTGAATTTTAACCAGTCCAAATTAACCTGGTCCCAGAAATCAATCAATCAATCTGTCTATCTATCTATCTATCTCCCCAAATCTTCTTTTTTTTCCCCCAGAAAATAAACATCTACCTTTACCCCTATGCATCTATATAACTATAAGCTTTATTAAATCTGTCCTATATTAGGTGAGATAATCCTAAATTATATTTTATTCTTGACTTTTCCCTTATAATCAACAGAGTTTTTTTTTTTCTGTTATTTTATGTGACCTTATTTTCTTATAAAGTAAGTGTGATAGTTTGTCCTGTTTACTTACATGCAAGTTTGACATTTAATACAGTGAGATTTGCTGAGTAAAATTGGGTTCCAACTAGGACAAAATGTTATTAAATAGCAGTTCCCTCTGACATCCACACTACTTTTCATATAAAACATCAAATCCCAACCATCCATGTGAATTGCATCCTAGAAAAGAGAATTCATGAGACAGCAGAAGATGCCACTGGATAATTTAAGTTTCTATCTGGGTCCCAAAGTCAAGTTTTGTACATTTCATTGTTTAAGAATTGACAAAGCAGAAAACTAGGTACATAATAAATGATAATAAATGGAGGAAGGAACAGAGACCAAATGAAGTCAGAGAAGGAAAGAGGGGAATGCTAGTGAGTAGAAGAGAGATGAGAAAAGAATGTTTACAAGGGTAATTTGACCAAGCTTTCATTACAGATGTCAGCTTATTTCCCCCCACCCTCCAGCATTATCACTTTCTCCCAAATCAGAGAGGGGGTGCAGTTGTGGGACATGAGTAAGTATCACCATGGGTCTTTAAAACCCAGAATGATGGTGTAGAAGTACAGCTCTATCTTATACCCTGTCCCTGAAACTTCACCACTAAACTTAAAATCTTCAAATGAGGGGACCCCAAAGAATATATACTGCCAAGCTAGCCTGTTCACCCTGGTGTAGTTTACTTTTTCCTGTGAACTTATAAATTTGTGAGAAAAAGAATGAGAAACTCTGAAGCCAAGGAAGGCTTGGGCATCCTGGGCAACTGTCACCCTCCATTTTGGAAATACTCTCCAGGAGCATCATCTTTTTTGAGGAGACAAACTGATTACAGAATCCATCAAATCAGTCTTGAGGAGGCACCATGAAAACTATATTTCAGACAGATTGAAAAACTTACCTCAAGAGCAAATAGATGTCTTCCATTAAGTGTATTTTTCATACCCTCAACTTTAATTTACTTAGAGGGTGAATTTTGAAGTCTGGATAAAAAACATGACAACTATACTTTTTCCAATTTAGCGAAATTTTCTATCAGAAGTGTTTGTGGGGATTGGGGAGTTTATGGAGAGAGGGGATTCTGCTAGTGGCCTAAATTCTTGTGGTTCTTCCCCAGGAGCAATGGGTTAGACAAAACCACAAGTGTATGGTACAAGAGGGGGGTGTGTGAAAACAAGGGACATTTCTCAATACTGAAAGTTCCTTACAGAAGAAACTATTCCTGTGCTGTGAGAGAGAAACACCTCTGAAGCAAGCTCTGTCCCACCAGTTCTCTTTTGGGAAAGCATGAGTTAAATGTTTCTCTTTTTATTGTATTGGATATTTATAGCAATTACCACAAAAGCTGAAGGCAAGGTTTTAGCCTCAGTAGCTACATATGCTGTATGCAATCCCAAAGGATTTTTCAATGAGTTTCAAAGACAATCTGAGTGCCAAAACAAACCATGGGACCAATTAGTTAAACTGAAACTCACTCTCAATTGCTGGTGAAGAAACCTCACTCCCTTATCCATATGATTTGCTTAAGCATGTTTCTTCTAGAGTCATGAAAATCTTTGCAGCCAGATAAAGGTGCATATAGGTGTAAAATGCATGGTGGACCTGGTGTACTGGCTCCACCACATACTTGTGCGTGAATTTAAGTCAGTTTCTCAAACTCTTCAGCTTGCAATTTCCTTTTTTGTAAAATGTAACTAATAATCCTAATAATAATTTATTTGATTTAACATTATTAATATTAAAATCTTCCATTTCTAATCCCATCTATGATTTCAAATCAGTACAGAAAGGAGAGATGAGAGAGAAGTAAAAGGTAAAGGACTTATTGAATACTAGTCTTGTGTATTTTCTTTTAATTTTAAAGATTTTCCTGAGACTATATGCTCTTCTACGTTCAGGGAGTAAAGTTTAATTTTTGCTTGTAATGTGTTTGCAAGTTTTAAAGTTGCAACAGATTAAATTACAGAGTTACTTTCCTACCTGGGAGACCAAACTACTACCTAGAGTTCTGATGAACACTTTCCCTGTTTGGTATGCCATGGATGGCTTAGTACATGCAATGATGAGGTGTAAGTTCAAGGTGAGGGTGGGGAAGAGAGGTGAGAGTTAGACATGCAGGTGGAATAATGCATGAATACATAGCACCATGCTTTGCAATTTTGCTTGATGGGTCTAGTGGCAACCAACAGTCATAGAGAAACTACTTGGAGAAAATCATTCCCCAAAATCTAATTGCATTAAATATGGACAGTAGAATCTTGAGGAAGATTTATACAAGTCACATAAAATTTCTGAGCTTCAGTTTCCCATCAATTAAATGGGAGCACAAAGGCTAGCTTAAGAAAGTCTCTGTAAAGACTAAAAAGATCACATCTGTGAAAAAAAGATTCCCTATTTCAGAGAAAGTGATGAAAAATATTTATATGTCCTTATTCATTCTCCTGTAATATGTGGAATTGAGGAAGAGAAAAAAAATACCTCACGGAAGCTCACAAAGCTGAGTAGCAATACAACTGAGTGTATACTCCAGATCTCTTAATGACAAGCTTGAGGCTACTTTCCTTTAAAAAGAGTACAATAATGCCATAAGCTTCCTTGGCCTGGGAAAAAAGGACAACAGATGAAAGAGATCATGCATCAAACCTCCCAGTGAGAAACCTCTAAACTAGCTCTTAGCATTGAGGCAATGATCAACCTTCCCAGGTAAGCTGTGGAAATTTTTCAAAGGGCAACTTTCAAGGAATTCATTGAACTGCCCAAAGGTAAGAAGATGAGTCTATGATACTTTGAAGTTCCTTCAAGCTCTGAGGTGAGTTGACCATGAGATCTCATTAAATATTTATTGTACACTGAGGGTTATCTAGCTGGACTCCAGGTTCTGCCAAAGCATTGTCAGGGTTTTATTGAAACAGTTAAGTTTTATCATTCAATCATTAGGACCTTAGAATTGGGAATAGATCACAACTAAGGTTTGAACGACTTTGGGTTTTAATCTATCTTTTTCTCATATATGATTTTAAGATAAATTAAAGCTCTGCTTTAAACTCTGACCATTAAAATTGTATCTTACTAAGATGAGATCACCAAGAATAGTTAAAAAACTATGGCTAAATTCAGATCCAACTAATAAAATTGTTTTGAAAGACTATTTTATTGGTATCAAAAATTACTTCAGAATAAAAATTGGTTCACTGAGAGCAACATCATTTTTTTTTGCAGCAGCAGCAGATGGGAGAAGGAATGAAGAATGGGGAGGGAAAAGAATAATGTAGAAAGAATGGTCTTATTTACTATTTTAATTTTTAGTATAGATGGGAAAATTAGAATATAGTATTTACTTGAAATATCCTCTCTGTGTTATGTCAAAGTAAGAATTGTGGTTACTATCATGATATGGGGTCTAATCTCAGCAATAAATACATTGATTTGGCTAAAGTTAACATTGTAGGGGTCAATATTAAAGATATATTTAAATTTGAATATGAGAAGATAATCATTCATCTGTTTATTCAACAGATATTTATTGAGTTCCTACTGCAAGCTGTTCTAGATCTTAGTGAAACATCAGTGAACCAAAAGAAAAAATTATCTTTCTCATAGCTTACAGTGTATTGGAGGAGGAAGACAAAAATACAATAAATAAATGTGAAATTGTATAACAGAAGGTGATAAGGGCTATCAAAAATAAAGGGTAGATGGAGATGGGTGAATAGGCAGAATAGGATTCAGCAGGAAGGAGCAACACAGGTTAGCCATGAAACATGGAAGAAGAAGGATACAAGCCAAGGGGTACATGTGAAGGGTATGAGGCAGGAGATATTTTGTTGTGCTCAGAGAAAGGTAAGGATCCCAGTGTGACTGGAGCTGAATGAGTAAGGGGAGAAGAGGTTACGAAAGTCACCATAATCCAGAACAGGTAAAATCTTGGAGGCTATTGTAAGGACTTTGGCTCTTCCTATAATGAAATGGTGAACCCTGCAAGATTTTGAGGAGACTTGGGATTTGTTCTAATTTATGATTTATTGCAATCTTGTTATTTTAATTTGAAAATCAAATCTCTATCATCTTCTTTCATATATCCAGATGCATTTATCAAAATCACCACTTTTATAGTAGGCATTGGTTTGAAAAATTTTTGAATAAGTACAGTAACTATAGAAAGTCCACTTAATGTCAGCAAAACAGTTAAATTGCTAAAGAGTTCATAAAATTAGAATAATTTCACCATACTAGGCAAAATCAATATGGAAAATTGAAGCAATAACTGTTGAGAAAATTTTGAAAAATTCTAGTCATCAAACTTTTGGTGAAATGCAAAAGTTTGGGTAGATGTCATTCAGTATTAGATTTTTCTTGTCGTAAAAAATTATGTTGTATTCCTTCTTGAAAAATATAATCACAGTCCATAATGAGAGTTTAATAGTTAAAATAGAAAAAAAATGTGTTTGAATTTGAGTATATGATGGATATGAATCTATATTAGTCATCATAATCTGGCCAGAATAATGTATTACTTTATACTATTTCAAGCCTTTGATTTACGTATTCATGAATAGTTGAGCCAATGACATTAGATCATAATATCTCTAAGTAGTTTTTAGGATTAAATGAACTATTTAACAATAAGAACCTCTCTGTCAAGGGGAAAGACCCATTAGGAAGTTAGCTTTGCTGTGACCAAAGACAGAAGATGGGAAAAAATTGAAAAGTAAGAAGAAAAGCTCCTTAAAATGTATAAGCCTTTGCACAAACTTGGCCTACAGCAGCACCCACTTTGTTGAGATGATGTTTTAGATTCTAATCTTAATCCCTCAAGCACTTCTTCATGAGAGATCATCCTGAAGAAGAAAACTAATATGGAAGATTAAAGAAAGGAAACATAAAAGATTATTTATTATTTTTCCACAATACTGAATTAATATCTTTTCATTATTCTGTGCTAGGGAAAATTGAAAATTGAAATTGTTTACTGTAAGTAAAGTTATTCCAGAAGCCATCTGACAATCTGAGACAGACGAACCTTAATTGTGGTAATAATATATAAGATAAGTCTGAATTTGAATGATCTCTTTATTAATTATTATTCAAATGGATTGTTTGGGTAGACAAAGTCAATAAAATTCAAATCAACAAGTAAATTGAAATGTAAAACTCTTGAAATCTAGTAAAAATTCTGAACAGTGTTGTGCCTTTAAGATGAAATGTTTTATCTTAGAAAATAGAAAGATTTATGGGAAAGTGCCTAGCTCTAAGCTTATACATAACAAGGATGCCTTAAATGTGCTGCCTTTGTTTTGATCCATCATTTCAAAATGAGAACTCGTCCTTATAAAATTAACAGTAACTACCTCACAGAGTTCTCATGATGACTAATAAATATTGCAAGAAAAGTGATTGCTCAGTGCCTATGCCTAGGAAACAGTCCATGTTAGATCATATTATCCCCATTTTACTGGTAGGAAACTCATAATTTGAGGAGTTAAAATTGAACATATAACAGATGGTGGATTTAGGATTTGAGCACAGAACCTGTGGCTCCCACACAAGTCCTTTCCACTGGTCCAAAAGCCAAACAGGCGGGAATATTTCATTTCTACAGTCTCCACCCACTTCTAAAGGTTAAAGCCCTCTGATTCCTTATTCATGTATGAATTTATGAACAAAGCCCCTCGGTGAAGGAGACAGCAAATGATTTAGAATCACAGGGCAATAGCCCCATCACTTATGTATACAAATTGGCAACAACGTAGGTAAGGAGTAGAAACAACATGATAAATATAAGCCAGAGTCTTAAGGTTTTATCTGCCAATTGTTTCAATAATGTGGAACAAATTGATCAAGTTCAGCTATCCAAGGTATATATTTCCAATTTATAAGACGTTATTGCAAACTGGAGGTATTTATATATATCTTACAAGTTCATGTCACAGAATTATGATGAAAGTCAAATTAGAAATTGTGAAAACATTCCTTATGATAAAGTGTCCTTATAAATTGTAATTATTCTTTCATTTAAAAACCTAGATGCCTTAGTCACAGGGAGCTTTTCCATGAGTCATCCAGATAATTACTTCAACTTTTGACTACATTTTAAATAAGTAGACCCCACTTTGAAGGATATTTGTGTCTTCACTTGAACATTTAACAGAAACATATCAATTATATAGTTTACACAATTATATGTTTTTTAAATAGATGAATAAAAGTATAGTGGGGTTTATTGTGAGAATTATCAAATAACCTGGTTTTCGTGCTTTCCACTTAGAATGACCAAAATAATTTACAGTGCTCAATAAAACTAACAATTATACAAATCTATGTTAATGGTGGTATCTTTTCATTAAATCAACCATTTTATTAGGTTCCTAAGGTTTAAATATTCATAAACTGTATTTGAACCTTGAAATCCACTTCCAGCTCCAAGTTTTTACCCAAAAAACTTGAATATAAAACAAACACAATAAAATCATTCATTAGTCAGCAATGAATTATTTTATTATTAAAAGTAATACATATAAATAGACAAGCCACTAGTGGTAAGTTTAGACTAAGGTCAAAGCAGAAGGGACAAAGAAATGAAATAAGTAAGAACATGGACATTTTGTAAAATAGCTTGGTTCAAAGCAAGGGTCTTCTAATTAACTGAATGTCTGGGAACAAGTCTCTTAAAATTCTTGAAGCCTTAATTTTCACTTCTGTAAAATGGTTATAATTAGAATGTAGTTGATATGGTTTTTGAGAGGATCAGATAAGACAATACACGTAAAAACATTTATGCAGTAAGAAACCAAAAAGTTCTCAATGACTGTCAAGAACAAGTCCTTAGAACCATTGACACTGAGCAGAAATGCCAACAATTTTACACCTTATTCTTACCTAACCATCAAAATGGCTAAGTGCTTTCACTCATCTTTTAATTGATTTAAAAATGCTAAATATTTTGTTTGGTTACAGTGTAGATGTAATTTTTAAATGCACAATGCTTTTAACTGACCTTAATAATCTCTGACTACATTGCTGTGGACATCACACACACAAGAATTCTCTCCTATTACAGTAAATTCTTCAAATTTAGTGGGGAGAAAAGAAGAAGTTCAATGTTCATTATTAATCTAATTATTAAATTTTCTTCAGCCCTCATCTGGAGAGCTCTAAGAGAAATATAAACTGAGAACTATAATGTCCCTTATATATAAACAATTGAATGAACCACTTCTCTTTTCAGATAAAAGGTATTGCCAAAATTATTATTAAAAATGGAATAAACCTTTATCATCTCTGGACAGAACATCTTGAGAGAGGTTTGCATTAGTCAGGCAAAGGTTTGGTGATTCAAAATAACAGAAATCTATTGGCTTTTATAAAGGGTGTTTATTTGGGGTAGAAGCTTATAGTCACAAGGCCCTAAAGAGTTCAACTCAAGGTTACTTAAGTGGTACTTTCTCACCCAAAGTCTGATGCCACATGTTGATGAAAGATAGCAGGCAATGTCTGTGAGGGTTCAGTTTTCCTCTTTCCTCTTAAGGCTCTGTGAACCCAGCTTCTTCTGATCTCAGCTGTAGGCTGGCATAAGGTTCATCTCTCTCCCCAGGGCTCATTTCTGGGCTTAGCTGTTCTATTCTTCTATGTGAAAGTCTGTTTTATCCTCACCAAAGGGGTGGAGACTCAACCCTGAACACACTAATGGCGTGGTGAAATAAAAGCCCTAATCTTGATTTAATAAAGTAAAAGTTAAACCCCTGAATCTAAACAGACCAGTTTACAAACACAACCCAATATATATTTTTAGAATTCATAAACAAAATGAATTGGTACAAGGGTTAATATAAAGAAACAGAGGTCTTGAATGATACATTAGAGAATCTATACCTAATAGATATACACAGAACATTACACCAAATACAACAGGATATACATTGTTCTTGAGCACACATGGATCATTCCCCAGGATATACCACATGATATGCCACAGAACAGCTCTCAAATTCATAAAGATTGATATTACAGAAAGTAATTTCTCTAACCACAACCAAATGAAGCTGGAATTTAATAAGGGACAGAGAACTAGAGTAGGCACAAAGATATGTAATTTAAACAACAAAATCTTAGACAATCAGTGAGTCAAGGAAGAAATTGCAAAATGTTACAATAGAAATCAGTAACTACTTTGAAACAAATGAAAATAAAGACACAACAAATAAAAAACTATGGGATACAGAAAAGCATTTAGAGCCATAAATGCTTATATTAAAAAAGAAGAAAGAACTAAAACTAAAGACATAACTGAACACATGGAAGAACTAGGAAAAAACAACAAACTAATCTCAAAGTCAGCAAAAAGAAGGAAATACCAAAGATTAGAGTAGAACTAAATGAAACAGAGAATTAAAAAAACACTAGAAAAAATTAACAAAACCAAAAGTTGGTTTTGTTGAGAAGATTAATAAAATTCACAAACATTTGGCTAGACTGAAAAAAGAAAAGAAAAAAAACAAAGAGAAAAGATTAAACTATATAAAATTTAAAAATGAAGAAAGGATATCACCACTGATCCCACAGTAATAAAAGTATCATAGGAGGATACTTTGAAAAATTGTATGCCAACATGATGGATAATTTAGATGAAATGGACCAATTTCTAGAAACACAGAAGCAGCTTACATTGATGAAAGAAGAAATGTTTTAACTCAACAAACCAGTCACAAGTAAAGAGATTGAATTAGTCATCAAAAAACACCCAACTAGGAAAAACTCAGGACTAGGTGGCCTCAGAGGTGAATTCTACCAATCATTCCAGAAAGAACTAATACAAGTCCTGCTTTAACTCTTCCAAAAAAATACAAGTGGAGGGAACATTGCCTAACTCATTCTATGATGCCACCATCACCCTAAGACCAAAGCCACGTAAAGATGCCACACACACAAAAAACTACAAACCAATCTCTCTAATAAACTTGGATGATAAATCGTCAATAAAATACTTGCAAATTGTATTCAACAGCACACCAAATGAATTATATGCCATAACCAAGTGGGTTTCATCTCTTTTATGCAAGGATGTTTCAATCTAAGAAAATCAATCAATGTGATACACCACATTAACAGATCAAAAGAAAAAAAAATCACATGGTCACCTCTATTGATGTAGAAAAAGCATTTAACAAAATAGAGCATACTTTCTTGATAAAAACAATTCAAAAGATAGGAATAGAAGGAAACTTACTCAACATGATAAAGGGTAGATATGAAAAACCCACAACTAACAAC
>JAQZBX010109968.1:0-10412 GCA_029593785.1 Cabassous unicinctus
GTGTCTGGATGTTTCCAGAGCCCTCAGAAGCCCTGCTATTTGAGGTAATATTTACTTTGGCAGTCAATGGGTTCCTGCTGAGACGTGCGTAAGTGTAACCTCTGAAATGACCTCCTGACACATTTTGAAGTCTCTTAGCCATATAAACTCATTTGTCTTTACCATTTCCCCCTTTTGTTCAAGGTCTTTTCCCAGTTGCATTGTTAGTTGGATCTTGGCAGTAATCCCTTGGTGCAAAGGAGGCTCATCCCCAGGAGTCATGTCTTATGCTGGGGGGAAGGTAATGCATTTATATGCTGAGTTTTGGCTTAGAGACAGGCCACATTTGAGCAACAAGGAGCCTCTCAGGAGGCAGCACTAAGGCACCCTATAATACTAAGCTAATTTTCAATTTCTAAAGTAAAGGTTCATAAATACAGTCATCACAGTCAAGTCCCCATCAGTGGTCCATCTTCCTTCAGTAGTCCCTGACCCTGTACTGAGGAGATTCTTGTTGTCCTGTTAGAGAATGTTGTAGAGCTCTCCAGGATGGGAATTCAATATTTCTTTGGTTATTGTGTGGATCTCCACCCACTGTGACAATGCCCCATGAACACTTGAACACATTCTTATGCCTTATAGGTATGCCACAGGTGAACTTCCTGCCATGCATCCCCCATCTCTGATTCCCCACACCAATGATCTTTTCCTGCCACAGTTGTAACCCTTCTGTGATCCAAAATTTCTTAAACATTGAAGCCAACAAAATAACCAAAGAAAATTAATAGAAAAATGATATAATAATGATGGTTTTCAAAATAATGAATAAAATAAGAAGTTTTTTAAAAAGTTTGAAATAATATAAAATAAAAATATAAAATTTAAATAATTTTTTAACATTATGCTTTTCATCACTGTAAGATCTTATTGTCTTTTATGTACAGCAACATTTGTTTCCATTTATTCTTCCTATGTCTTATTTTTTTTTCATTTTGTCTTCAAAGAAGTTTTAGGTTACAGAAAAGTCACATACAGAATATAGGTGATTTCCATATACCCAACGTCCTCTCCCTTTCCTCCTTTCCCTTATTAATAACATTTTACATGTGGATGGTACATTTGTTACAATTGATATACAAATATTGAAAAATTGTTACTAACCATGGTCAATGATTCACATTGTGGTTTACATTTTGGACTGTTACACTTTTATAGATTTTGATGAAGTTTGATGTGGCCTGTATCCATCCTTGCAAGATCATGTATAACTATTCCATCACCCCCAAAATGTCCCATGTTCCACCTATTCTATTCCTCCCTCCCTTTCCCCTTGAGACCCACAGTAACTACCAAGATTAACTCATTGAAGAGTCAAATTCATAGTTACTTGCAACAACATTGAGGGCTTAACATACTGGCCTGTCTTCCACTATTAAGCACTGCCTATGCTCTCGAAAGACTCCCACCCCTCTATTTGAGATCATAGCAGGACTCCCCAGGATGGAAGTCCAACACCTTTCTGCTCATTATGTGAGTCTTCATCCTGTGATAAAACACACCATGAAGAGATGAATGCTACACACTCCCTAGAAGCCTGCCCCAAGTATGACATGTCCCATGTGTCCCCCACATCCAATACCTTATACCGGTAACTCTCCCCTGCCATATTTGCCAAAAGAACATTCCCAGGATTGTAGTTTCAACCACATACTCACAGAGTTCACCTTTTCCCTCCCCTCAATCCTCATCCCAGTTCCATGGACAGTCTAACTCACCCGCACCACCCTAACCCCCTAACAGACCAGCACCACCCAGCCCAATAGCATCACTGCACCATTGTTATGCCCATCCACTGCCCAATTACACCCTTACATTTTATCATAGATTTTACCCATATGGGCATTGATTCATAATCTTCTTCTCCCTTTCTGTCTCCTGTAAACCTATCTTCCAGACTGTAGCTCTGTGATCCTGCTCAAATTGCTTAATTCATATCAGTGAGGCTATGGACCCTTTAAAACAAAATCTGTCCCTGATTGATAGGAGATGACTTCTATCCTCACCTACCCCCATGCTCTCAACGTTCTCCTGCTGCTTCAGGAAAGGCCATTCTCTAAGTCTCAGCCTTCTAAGTGGAAACAAGGATCTGGTTCTCAGCTCCCTATCCCAGGATGTATGACCTATACCCTGAGTTATCCATGTAACAGGAAAGACTATGATCCACTTTGAAGCATTCAAAACATTTCCTAGTAGTTAAAACATAGAGAAAGTCAAGTCACAAGAATCCTTCTCATTTAATCTGAAATTCATACTTATCTAAAGGCTTGAAGATATAGTATTGTGCTTAGGAGCACAGGATTTAACACACTTAGATATGGATTTTTGTCCCTGACTCATAAATTATTAGCTGTGTGACTTTGACCAAGTCACTCCATCTCTCTGAGCATCAGTGTCATCACCTATGAAATGGGAATACTATTAGTATTTTCTTCATTGTGTTATAAGAATTAAATGAGATGATGTATCTTAAACATTTAGCACAGTGCCTGTAGCATAGCAAGTGTTCTATAAATGATTCTTAATAATAGGACACACAAACCCTATTCCCTGAATCTCCTACATTGTTAGCCCTGTGCTAAGTAATTCCATGGAAGAGATAGCCAAGAAGAAGAGGCAGTATAAGCCCTGCTCTCAGAGAGCTCCATATACAGATGGAGACTGAAAATATTCCACTAGAAGACAGTCAGAGAACAGTCTGGGACTGGGAGTGTCTAGGTGAGGACATGGGTCAGGGTAGGCAACTCAAGGAAAGGCTTCCTGGAGAATAAGCAACTGAAAGAACAGTGAAGATACGAATAAGTAAAAGAGAAGTGGGAAGATATGCTATTTGAAAACCACAGCAAGGGCAAAGTTATGGAGACAAGATGGAATCTGTGGTGTCTAGTGGCTGATGAGAAGAATAGGCTGGTAGAAACAGAGGGTGTGGTAGACCAAGTTAGATGAAGCAGAGCCAAAGCATGCAAAGTTCTTGAAATGTAGCTAGAAAGACTTGGAATTATGAAGCTCTTAAATTTTAGAGTCCTAAAATCAATGAATCCTGGATCTGGGAAAAATAAAACATATGGATCCTAGAGCTCTGAAAGCATAGATTTTGAACTTTCTAGACCAGCACTGTTCAATAGAAGTTTCTTGATGATGGAAATGTTCTAAAATTAAAATTCTGTTCTGTCTAGTATAATAGCCTCTAACTTTTAGTGGTATTGGACACTTGAAGTGAAGAACTGAATTTTTTAAACTTCATTTAATTTTAATTGATTTACATTTAAATTTCAATAGCTACATGTGGTTAGTAGCTACTGTATGGACAGTGCAGTTCTGGACTTTGGACCACAGAGCCCTAGAATTATAGAGCCTTTAGATCTGGAAATCCTAGGATCACAGATTGCTGGAGTCAGAGGGTCTTAAAGCCATACAACATTTAGACCTTAAGTCTTGTGTAGAAAGAGACCTTCGATCTCATAGAACTCAAGTTTTGCCCTATCTCCTTCAATCCATATCTCACAGACTAAGAAAGCCATGAATATGATCATTAATGACCTGCAGACCAATGACTACTTCAACATCATCTCCTTTTCTGATATGGTTAGTGTCTGGAAAGCAGGAGGCTCTATCCAGGCCACTATCCAGGATGTCCACAGTGCCAAGAACTACTTGGGTTGCATGGAATCTGATGGTTGTAAGTGTTAGACCGGTCCATCCAAATGGGCAAGCTGTGATGATGTGGGAAAGTCTTGAAATGTTCCTTTCATTCTCCCTACCCCCCCCCCATCTCACAATGCCTGAAACACCACTATTACATTTTACACAAATATGCTCCTTCATCCTTCTCTTATCTCCTTCAATCTCCTTTTCCTAGTGGAAAAAGCACAGATGATTTTCCATGTATCTTTGGGCATGAATTCCCTCCTTTTTAAAACAAACTCTCAAAAGAAATTGCTGGGACTTTTATTTTTATCAATATTCTACACACTTATTTCCAAGCATTTGAGCAAGTTGTTGTTGTGATTCTGGCTTTTGATCAATTCTCTCTAAATCAGTTACCAAATTCAACACTCCCTGTCAACTCAGCCCCTTTCCCCCCTATAACAAGAGGAGGTGGTGCTATCCTTGGAGTGCCTGAAGTGTAGAGAAGATAACCTATATTCCCCTTGGCAGAGACTGATTGAGGCTTTCAGGGGCACAGACCCTCAGCAAGTCCATAAATCGTTGAGCTGAACAAAACCTGTTTCTGAGGGACCCTTCCAGTCCCCCTCCCCTTCCCCCAGCTTTCTGGCTCTCAGGCTTTGCAGAGGGAGAGATGGAGTGGGGGAAGGAGGGTCAGCATCCAATCACATGCATATTCAGCCCAATGCATATGTACCTAATCTAGATAATCCCCTGAGAAGAAAGTGCTCACTCAGTCTCTGTTCCCTCTTCCCCTTCCTGTTCCACCCAGCAACAGCAGAAAGCAGGTTTAGGGAGGAGAGGGAGACCCTGTAAACTCCCAGCCCCTGGGTGGGAATGGGGCTGGGCCTCAAGCTCACTCTATAGAGCAAGTTTAAAACAATACTTACAGAACATGCAAAATGTACCTAGGGTCCCTCAAGACTGCCAATCCCAGTTTTCTCAAAGTAGAAAGTCACATATTACAGACATCCTGAACCTTGGGGCCCTGGGCCAAGAGCCAGTCTCATTCACTCCACAGCTCTGTGGCAGGCCCTGAGCTGACGTTCTGAACAACAGAGACAGTTTTCATAGGGTAGAGTGTCATTGAATCAACCATCACAGAAGTGTCTGTGTAACTAGAAACAGTCCTAAGTCCTATGAAGTAAAAGAATGTGTGTTATGAAGGAGAATAAGAGGGGATGTAACTTAGATTGATTTCCACTGTCTTTCTTGGTTTTAATTCCTTTTGTCCAAGTCTGTGATGGCTATATTATTCATTACTTTGCCCCCAGAAGCCTCTCACCTGTGGAGAAAGACATGGTCTTTGTTATTTATGTGAGTGGCTGGCTCCATTTTTGGTACCAATTTGAAGCAGGTAAAAGGACTCTGGGGACATTCCTTATCCCTAGAATTAGGAGGTCCAGAAAGCAGAGCATGCTAGAAAAATGGATCCTTTAAACTAGAGGCTCTGTCATAATATCACCCTCGAATCTTATAAGCCTGAAACTACTTAAGGGCCCTGGATCTTTATAGATCATCAGCCATGTACACCTGGAGCCACAGACTTCTAGGAGCATTGAGACATTTTAGTTTGGGGATCAAACCACTGAGACCCTCACCCCCAAAAGTCCAGTGCTCGTAGGAGCCCAGAGTCATAGTACCCTCAAACTGGAGAGCCCTTGGGTCATAGAATCCTGAACTAAAAAAGCATCTCTGTCATTAGAGACTGTAAATCATCTTGAGAACACAGTTTTTTTTTACTTAAAGGCCTAAAAGTGCAGCACAGTGGAATCATATGTATTAGAAACCATAGAGGCCTGGAGCCACATAGACTTTGAATATTGTAGCCCTTCTACTAGTGTTCCCTGCAATTAAACTCTTGGGTCTATAGTCCCCTTTGAGATCTTATGGTTCAGTTATGAGAATCCTAGGCTTTGGAGCCTATTCATAAAGTATTTGAAGCTATGTTTTCAAGCCAGGGTTGGTATAGACTTCGTACTTCCTTACCATTGTACCAAGCCCCTTTGAGACCTAAGGCTATAGGATCCTAGACCCATTGAAATTTTGTTGCCTGGGGACCTGGGTGAATAAATGCCTCAGAAATTCTTTGACTCTTAAAACTGTAGAAAGCTAGGAAATATTACCTATGTTATATAAATGCAGAGATACAATAAAGAGGAAACATTTCCAAAATTATTTTATGAGCTCAAATGTACCCTGACACCAAATCCTTACAAGGACATTACAAACTATAGAAAAGTATAGGTTATTAACTTTCATGAACATGCAAAAATGTAAAATAAAGCATTCACACATTGAATCCCACTACATATGAAAAGGAAATACATAATGACCTAAAGAGGTTTATTTCAGGAATGCAAGTGTGATTCAACATTCAAAAATTAATCAATGTTTAAAGACACATATTACCAAAACTGAAACTAAAAGAATTAGAAAGTCTGTATGACTTATATCTACTAAAAACTGAATTCATAACAATAAATCAAAGCACAAACAAAACTCACATCCAGATGTCTTCACTGGTAAATTTATCAAACATTTAAGTTAGAAATTATACCAAAACTGCACAGACTTTTTCAGAAAATCAAGAAAGAAAGGACACTTTGCAACTAACTTTATGAAACTAGCATTACTCTGGTACTAAATCAGACAAAAACTTTATATGACAAGAAAACTACAGGCGAATATTCCTCATGAACATGGACACAAAAATTCTTAACAAAATATTAAATATAATCTATCTATCTATCTATCTATCTATCTATCTATCTATCTATCTATCTATCAAGTTAATACATCAATACCAAATGGGATTTATCCCAGCACTCAAAGTCAGTTTAACTCTCAAAATTCAAGCAATATAATTCACCATAATAAGAAACTAAAAGGAGAGAAATCATATGATCTTAATAAATGTAGAAAAAAGAATTTGGCAAAATCCACTATATATTCATGATAAAAATGCTCAGCAAGTGAGTTATAAACCTGATAAAGAGCAGCTACAATAAACCTATAGGTGATACTATACTTAAAAGTGAAAAACTGAATGCTTTACCCTTAAGATTGAGAACATAGCAAGGATATATCCACTCATTACTTTTATTCAACATTATTCTGTAAGTACTAGTGTAATAAAGTACAATAAAGCAAGAAACATTTCAGTCATTAAGATTGGAAAAGAAGTAAAATTCTGTTCTTTCGGAGTTCAAAAAAATGTTATAGATAGAAAGTCCTAAGAACTCTGCAGAAAATCAATTAGAATTAATAAGTGAAATTTGCAATATGTACTTCTCTGTACTAGCAATGAACCATTCAAAAAATGAAACGTCAAAATACCATTTACAATAGCATCTTAATGCATGTCATTTGTAGGGACAAATTTAACAAATATACATAAGACCTGTGCACTGAAAATTTTTAAAAAATTGCTGAGAGAAATTAGAGAAGGACCAAAGGAATACAGAGATATACCATGTTCATTGACCAAAAGCCTCAATATGGTTAAGATGACAATTATTCACAACTAATTTACTGTACAGATTTAATATAAGCCTTATAAAAATTCTAGCAGGTCTTTTGTTAAAAACTGATAAATTGATTCTAAAACTTATATGGAAATGCAAAAGACCCAAGACAATTTTGTAAAAGAAAAAAGTTGAAGGGCTTACACTACCTGATTCCAAGACTTAAAATAATCAAGACATTGTGGTATTTACATAAGTGTAGACATGTGGATCAATAATAGAATAGAATAGAATAGAATAGAATAGAATAGAAATAGAGATTTCAGAATTAGATCCACACATATATTGTCAATTGATTTTCAAGAAAGTTGTCAAGGTGATTCAATGGGGAAATAATAGTTTGTTTTTTTTTTTTTCAAAAAATGATTCTAGAACAACTGGATATCTATTTCAGGAAAAATGATCCTAGAACCTTACCTCACTTAATATACCACAATGAAATTCAACTGGATCATAGACCTAAATGTAAAAGCTAAAATTCTAAATCATCTATAAAGAAAGCACAGGAGAAAGTCTTTGGGAACTTGGGATAGGCAAAGTGTTTGTGTGTGTGTATACCAAATCACGAACATAAAAGGTGAAATTTATGGATTGAACTTCATCAAAATTACAAATTTATGCTCTTTGAAAGACATTATAATTAAAATGAAAAGACATACCAGAGACTTGGAGAAAATATTTGCAATACATATATTAGACAAAGGAATAGTATCCACAATATATAAAGAACTCTTAAAATAAATAATAACAAGTGAAACCAATTAATGAATGGGGTAAGTTACATTAAGTGAAAGAAATCATAATGTATGACATTCTGAGAAGACAAAATATAGGATAGAGAACAGATTAGTGGTTTCCAGTGGTTAAGTGTGTGTGGAGGGTTTGAGTACAAATGGACAACATGAAGGAATTGTTTTGGGTGGTAGAAAGATTTTGTATCTTGATTGTGGGGGTGGTTACTAGGAGCTATACATTTGTTAAAATTCATAGAATTGTACACCAAAAGTAAAATTTACTACATGTAAATTTTAAATATTAAAAATTGGGATAAATATTTGAACAAACCCTTCACAAAAGAAGATGTATAAATCTCCAATAAGACCATGAAACATGTTGGACAATACTAGTCATCTGGTAAATATAAATTAAAACCACAATGATACACCATTACACACCCACTAGATTACTAAAATGAAAAGACTGGCAACTCTAAGTGCTGGTGAGGCTGTGGAACAAGTGGAACTTTCATATATTGCTGGTTGGAGGGGCAAAATGTTATAGCTGCATTGGCAAACAATATGGCATTATATTGTAAAGTTAAACATACACTTACCATTTGACCCAACAATCCAACTCAAGAAAAATGAACACATATCTACAAAAAATTTGTACAGGAATGTTCATAGAAACTTTACTCATAATAGCTCCAAACTGGAAACAGCTTTACTGTTATTAACAGTTAAATGAATAAACTTATTATAGTATATTCATACAATAGACTACTACTCAGCAATAAACAATGAACTACTGATATGTGCAAAATTATGGATAAATGTAAATTATATTATGCTGAATGAATGAACCCAGACTCAAGACTACATTGTGTCTTATTCTATTTTTGTGATATTCTAGAAAAGAGAAAAATAATCTTTACTGATGTAAAGCAGATCAGTTGTTACCTGGGGCTTGGAGCTAGGATTTGTCAGAAAAGGTGGATGAGGGAATTTTTATAAGGTATTGGAAATATTCTAGATCTTGATTGTGGTGGCTGTTTATGGGTGTATACATTATCAAAATTTGAGTTGGAAACTTAAAATGGTTGTATTAGATTGTATATAAATTATACTTCAAAAAAGTTGATTTTCAAAACTAAATCATTGTAATTCACAATGTTACAAGAATAAAGGCAAAAAAAAGTCACTATCTAAATGGATGCACTAAAATCATTGATAAAATTCAACACCTGATCATGATTAAAATTCTCAGCAAATTAGATATCAATCTGATAAAGGCTATCTAAAAATAATCCACAGATAACTTATTACATAAAGTGAAATATTGAGTGTTTTCACCATAAATTCAGAAACAAGACAAGGATGTCCATTATCAACACTTATATTCATCATTGTACTGGAGGTATTAGTAAATCCAATAAGGCAAGGAAGAGAAATAAAAGCTATAATATTGAAAGCAAAGAATTAAAACTCTCTTTATTCACAGATAACATGGTTATTAATGTAAGAAAACCAAAATAATATGCAAACCCACAAGATCAATAAAATATATATTTTATTTCTATATACTAGCAATGAACAGCTGGAAAATGAAAGAAAATACCATTTACTTGATCTAAAATAAAGACAGCTTTATAATTCAGCCTCAGAAAGGATGATAAATTCAACAAATGATTCTAAAGCAATTAGTAACTGTATAGAAGAAAATGAATTTTGACTCCTTAGTAACACCATACACAAATATTAATTCAAAAACAATCAGTAAGAACTGGTAGAAACATCTTTTTCAAAGCTTCAGAAAATAGATAAAGGGTTGCAGTTAGAGGGTTAGCCCCAAATCAAGAAAAAAGGCATTTAAAACTGGCAGGATATCATGGCACTCTCTCTGGTCCCTCTCCCACCCCCTCACCAACTTGGTATGGAGCTAGCCCATGCTCCAAGTGAGGGTATTTGGTCCCAGTTCTGGAAAGAGGTGATTAACTATTGGGCACATACTAGAAGGATGTATTTCTGACCCAAACTTTTGTGGAGACCTGAGGGATTGAACTAGGACATTTGTCACTGGCTTACCATCCCAGAACTTGCCCTGCATGTAAAAGGCAGCTCACAGAGCTCTTCTACAGAACACTGTGGGAGAGCAGTCAATCATCACTGGGACAAGGGATTGCCAGCTGTAGGACATACACTGCAGTGCCTAGGATTGTAAGGAAACTGTTTCTTAAAGAAGAGGGAGCATTCATATCCATGCAAGCAGGGGAATTACTAGTGTCACATGTGCAAAACCCAAAAAAGACATATGCATAGAAATCATCAGGGAAGCCACTATGCTTTGGTCTGGAGCTATTCTCTAAATTCATTGTATGGATAAGTTCTGAAGGAGAGCACTCACAGACGTCAATCTGCCAAGACTGGGAAAGATGCTTTCTTTTTTTTACTTCTTTTTTTGTTA
>JAQZBX010109969.1:0-10412 GCA_029593785.1 Cabassous unicinctus
TTTTTTTTTTTTTTTTTTACAAATATAGTAGACATGTATTATTATAGAAATAAAATAGCAGTTACAAATAAAGAAAAGTCTATTCACAACATTATAAAAAGAGCAAAATAATGCAAAGGTAAATCTCATACAAAACCGTGAGATATCTAAAAAAATTTTTCTATTTCAAAGGTTAAAGAAATGCAACTTAAATAGTGAAATATTTTAACTGGTAAACTTGCAAAGACTAAGGAGAATCATATTATCCAGTGCTGGTGAGTATGCATTGGTATACAATGTTCTGGAAATAAATTTTTAAAAAAATATCTGACTTTTTAATAGCAGCTAGTCTAATAGGTATGAAATGATATCTCATTGTAGTCATGATTTGCATTCCCCTAATCGCTAGTCATGTTGAACATTTTTTCATGTGTTTCTTTGCCATTTGTATTTCTTCTTTGGACAATTTTCTTTTCAACTTACTGTTGAATTTTAAGACTTCTTTATATATTCTAGATATAAGTCCTTTGCCAGATACAGGCATTTATTGCTAAAAATTTCTAACCATCATCTAAGCCTACAGGGAGTCGTAATCTTTTTGCTGGTAGAGGATCTTCCTCCATTTTGGTGGGTGCTGACCGATGAGGGTGGTGGTTGGTGAGGGTTGGGGTAGCAGTGGTAATTTCTAAAAATAAGACAATCAAGTCTGCCACATCAATTGACAAAGCACTTTCTCTGATCATAATAGAATGAAGCTGGGAATCAATAACAGGAGAAGGACTAGAACATTAAAAAATTTACAGAGGTTAAACAGCACACTCAAACAGTGGATCGAAGAAGAAATTGCAAGAAAAATCAGTAAATATCTGGAGACAAATGAAAACAAGAAGACAACATACTAAAACTTATGGGATGCAGCAAAAGCAGTGCTGAGAGAGAAGTTTATAGCTCTAAATGCCTACATTAAAAAGGAAAAAAGAGCTAATAAAATCAAAGACCTAACTAGACAACTGGAGGAACTACAAAAAGAACAGCAAACTAATCCCAAGGCAAGCAGAAGGAAAGAAATACAAAGATTAGAGCAAAAATGAATGAAATTGAGAACAAAAAAAGACAGAATCAACTAAACCAAAAGTTGGGTCTTCAAGAAGATCAACAAAATTGACAAACCCTTAGCTAGACTGACAAAGAAAAAAAGAGAGAAGATGCAAATATATAAAATCAGAAATGGGGGGGGGCTTACTATGGACTCCACAAAAATAAAATAGATAGTAAGAGAATACTATGAACAACTGCATGCCAACAAACTAGACAACTTAGATGAAATGGACAATTTCCTAGAAAACACGAATAAACTACATTGACTCTTGAAGAAATAGAAGACCTCAACAAACCAATCGCAAGTAAAGAGATTGAATAAGTCATCAAACACCTCCCAAGAAAGAAAAGCCCAAGAGCAGATGGCTTCACAGGTGAATTCTACTAATCATTCCTGGAAGAATTAATACCAATCCTGCTCAAAATCTTCCAAAAAAATGAAAAGGAGTGAACACAACCCAATTCATTCTATGAAACCAACATCACCCTAATACTAAAGCCAGATAAAGGTACTACAAGAAAATAAAATTACAGACCAATCTTCCTAATTAATATAGATGCAAAAATCCTCAAAAAATACTTGCAAATCAAATCCAACAGCACATTACAAGAATTATACAGCATGATCAAGTAGGTTTTACCCCAGGTATGCAAGGGTGGTCCAACAGAAGAAAATCAATTAATTTAATACACCACGTTAACAAATTGAAGGAGAAAAACCACATGATCATCTCAATTGATGCAGAAAAGGCATTAGACCAAATAGAGCATCCTTTCTTGATAAAAACACTTCCAAAGATAGGAATAGAAGGAAACTTTCCCAGCATGATAAAGGGCCTATATGAAAAACGAACAGCTAACATCATACTCTATAGTGAAAGACTGAAAGCTTTTCTGCTAAGATCGGGAACAAGACAAAGATGCCACTGTCACCACTGTTATTCAACATTGTGCCAGAAGTTCTAGCTAGAGCAATTAGGCAAGAAAAAGAAATAAAAGTCATCCAAATAGGAAATGAAATAAAAGTTTCACTATTTGCAGAAGACATGATCCTATATAGAAAGTCCTGGAAAATCTACAATAAAGCTACTAAAGCTACTGAACAAGTTCAGGAAAGTGGTAAGATACAAGATTTACCTGCAAAAACCAGTAGTGTTTCTAGACCCTAATAATGAATACTCTGAGGAGAACATCGAGAAAAATCCATTTACAATAGCAACTAAAAGAATCAAATATCTAGGAATACACTTAACCAAGGATGTAAGGGACCTTTATTCAGAAAACTATAAAACATTGCTAAAAGAAATCAAAGAAGACCTAAATAAACGGAAGGGCAATCCATGCTCATGGATTAGAAGAAAATATTGTTAAGATGTCAATTCTACCCAAACTGATTTACAGATTTAATGCAATCCCAATCGAAATTCCAACAGTTTACTTTGCAGAAATGGAAAAGACAATTATCAAATTTATTTGGAAGGGTAAGAGGCCCCAAATAGCCAAAAACATTTTAAAAAAGAAGTATGAATTTGGAGGTCTCTCACTTCGACTTTACAGCATATTACAAAGCTACAGTAGTAAAAACAGCATGGTACTGGCATAAAGATAGACATATTGACCAATGGAATCAGATTGAGAGTTTAGAAATAGACCCTCACATCTATGGTCAATAGATTTTTGACAAAGCTGCCAAGTCTACCCAACTGGGACAGAGCAGTCTCTCCAACAAATGGTTCTGGAAGAATGGGATATCCATATCCAAAAGAATGAAAGGGAATCCCTATTTCACACTTTATATAAATATTAACTGAAAATGTATCAAAGACCAAAATATAAGAGCCAGTACCATAAAACTCCTAGAAGAAAATGCAGGGAAGTATCTTCAAGTCTTGTGGTAGGAGCAAAGCACGAGCAATGAAAGAAAAAATAGATAAATGGGACCTCTTCAAAATGGAATACTTTTGTACTTCAAAGGACTTTGTCAAGAAGGTGAAAATGCAGCCTACTCAATGGGAGAAAATATTTGGAAACCACATGTCTGATAAGGGCATGATATATAAAGAAATCCTACAACTCAACGATAAAGACAACCCAAATAAAAAATGGGCAAATGACTTGAATAGACATTTCTCCAAAGAGAAAAAATACAAACGGCTAAAAACAGATGAAAAGATGTTTAACATCATTAGCTATTAGGGACTTACAAATCAAAACTGTAATGATATATCATTTCACACTTATTTGAATGGCCAGTATAAAAAAAGCCCAGAAAACTACAAGTGTTGGAGAGGATGTGGAGAAATAGAAACACTTATTCACTGTTGGTGGGAATGTAGAATGGTACAGCTGCTGTGGAAGACAGTTAAAGGGTTCCTCAGGAAGCTAAATATAGATCTGCCATATGATATGGCAATCCTGTTTCTAGGTATATACTCAGAAGAACTGAAAGCAGAGATGAAAACAGACACTTGCACACTGATGTTCATAGTGGCATTATTCACAGATGCCAAAAGATGGAAACAACCCAAGTGTCCATCAACTGATGAATGGATAAACAATATGTGGTATATACATATGATAGAATATTATTCAGCTATACGAAGAGATGAAGTCTTGATGCATGTGACAACATGGATGAATCTTGAGAACATTATGTTGAGTGAAATAAGTCAGACACAAAAGGACAAATATTGTATGTCTCACTAATATGAACTAAATATAATGAGCAATTTTATGGAGTTAATACCTAGAATATGGCTCATCAGAAGATACAATGAGGGTAGAGAATGTGGAGCTGATGGTTAATTCGTGCAGAATTTGTAATAAGATTGATTGTAAATGTTTGGCAATGGATAGAGGTGATGGTAGGACATTATAGTGAGTGTAACTAACAGCATTGATATGTAGGTATGACTGGTTGAAAGGGAAAGTTTAGGGTTGTGTATGTCACTAGAAGGAAAGCTAGAGGATGAAACATGGGACTGTATACCATAATGAACCCTGTTGTGATGATGAGTGTGGTCAATATTACAAACATAAGAATGTTCTTCCATGAATTAGAACAAATGTACAATACTATTTACAAGGTGTTAATAATAGGGTGGAATATGGGAAAAAAATACACCTACAGCAAACTATGGACTGTACTGAATAGTAAAGTATTAATATTCTTCCATCAATTGTAAAAAAAAAACATTATGCTAAGAAGAAAGAGACACAAAGTACTACATGTTGCTTGATTCCATTTATATAAAATGTAAATATAAATAAATTTATAGAGAAGGAATTAGATTAGTGGTTATGTATGGCAGAGAAAGGATACAGGGCTTGAGTGGTAACAGGTAAGGGTTAAGGGGGTTTTCTTTTTGGAGTAATAACAATGATCTAAAATTGATTGTGGTGATGAATGAACAACTCTGATTATAGTAAAAGCCATTGATTATACACTTCAGATGGATTATATAGTACATGAATATATCTCAATAAAATTGCTTTAAAACACTTTACTGCTAAAAAAGCTAACCATTATCTGAGCCTTCAGCGAGTCATAATCTTTTTGCTGATGGAGGGTATTGCCTTCATTTCGGTGGCTGCTGACTGATCAGGGTGGTAGTTGCTGAAGGTTGGGGTAGCTGTGGTAATTTCTTAAAATAAGACAACAATGAAATCTGCCACATTGACCGACTCTTTCACAAATGGTTTCTCTGTACAATGAGATGCTGTTTGATGGCATTTTACCTACCATAGAACTTCTTTCAAAATTGGAGTCAATTCTCTCAAATCTTGCTGCTGCTTCATCAACTGAGTTTACATATTTTTGTTGTCATTTCAACAATTTTCATGGCATCTTCACAAAGAGTAGATTCCATCTCAAGAAACCACTGTCTTTGCTCTTCCATAAGAAGCAACTCCTCATCCATTTAAGTTTTATCATGAGATTGCAGCAATTCAGTCGCATCTCAGGCTCTGCTGCTAATTCTAGTTCTCTTGCTATTTCCACCACATCTGTAGTTAATTTCTCCACTGAAGTCTTGAATCCCTCAAAGTCATCCATGAGGGATGCAATCAACTTCTTCCAAATTCCTGTTTATGTTGTTATTCTGACCTTCTCCCATCACACAGGTTCTTAACGGTATCTAGAATGGTGAGTCCTTTCCAGAAGGTTTTCAATTTACTTTGCCTGGATGCATCAGAAGAATCACTATCAATGGAGGCTATAGTCTTACAAAATGTATTTCTTAAATAGTAAGACTTGAAAGTTGAAATGACTCCTTGATCCATGGGCTACAGAATGGATGTTGTGTTAGCAGGTGTATTAGTCAGTCAAACGGGTGCTGATGCAAAGTACCAGAAATCTGTTGGTTTTTATAAAGGATATTTATTTGGGGTAAAAGCTTACAGTTACAAAGCCCTAAAGAGTCTAACTCGAGGTTGATTTCTTACCCAAAGTCAGTTGCCATATGTTGAAGCAAGAAGGTGGGTGACGTCTGCCTGGTCTTTCCTTCTTCCTTTTAAGGCTCTGTGGGCCCAGCTTCTTCTGATTTCAGCTGCTCTGTTCTCTTCAGCTGCAACTGTCAGGCGAATGGCTCAGCTCTCCCTGGGGCTTTAGCTGTTTGAGCCCTCTCCTTTCTGTCACATGGCAGGACTAAAGTGACCAAGCTCTCTCCTTTTCCATGTCTATGGAGATTTCTCTCTCTTGTGTGTGTGCCCATTTATCTCAGCTCACCAAGGGGGCGGGGACTCAACCCTGAGTCATGCCCTACTGACATGGTTGAATCAAAGCCCTAATCTTGATTTAATCAAGTAGACGTAAAACCTTTGAATTTAAATCAATCAAAGGGTATCATACCCAGAGGAACAGACCAGTTTACAAACATAATCTATATCTCTTTTTGGAATTCATAAATATCAAACTGCTACAGCAGGCATGAAAACAACATTCAACTCATTGTATATCTCCATCAGAGCTCTTGGGTGACCAGTTGCATTGTTAATGAGCAGTAATATTTTGAAAGGAAATTTTTTTTCTGAGCTGTAGGTCTCAACACTGTGCTTAAAGTATTCAGTCAACCATATTGTAAACAGATATGCTGTCATCCAGACATTGTTGTTCTATTTATGGAGCATAGGCAAAGCTGATGTCACATACTTCTTAAGGATTCTGGGATTTTTCAGAACGGTAAATGAGCATTGGCTTCAACTTAAACTCACTAGCTGAAAGAGTCCCTAACAAGAGAGTCTGCCTGTCCTTTGAAACTTTGAAGCCAGGCACTGACTTCTCCTCTCTAACTATGGGAGTCCTAAATGGAATCTTCTTCCAAAATAAGGTTGTTTCATCTACATTGAAAATCTGTTGTTTAGTATAGCCACCTTCATCACCTATCTCAGCTATATCTACTGGATTACTTGCTGCAGTTTCTATATCAGCATATGCTGCTCCACCTTGAACTTTTAGGTTATGGAAAGGGCTTCTTTCCTGAAACCTCATGAACAAACTTCTGCAAGCTTCAAACTTTTCTTCTGCAGCTTCCTTCGTAGAACTGAAGAGTTAGGCCTTGCTCTGGGTTAGGCTTTGGCTAAAGGGAATGTGTAACTGATTGGATCTTCAATCCACTATGACTTTCTCCATATTAGTAATAAGGCTGCTTGGCTTTCTTATTATTTGTGTGCTCACTGGAGCAGCACTTTTAATTTCCTTCAAGAATTTTTCCTTTGCATTCACAACTTGGCTAACTGTTTGGTGCAAGAGATCTAGCTTTCAGCCTTTCTCAGCTTTTGACATTCCTTCCTCACTAAGCTTAATCATTTCTAGCTTTTGATTTTAAATGAGAGACCTGCGACTCTTCCTTTCACTTGAACACTTAGAGGCCACTGTGGGGTTATGAATTGGCTTAATATCAATGTTGTTGTGTCTCAGGGAATAGAGAGGCCTGAGGTGAGGGAGAGAGATGGGGAACAGCTGGTCAGTGGAGCAGTCAGAACACACACATTTACCGATTAAGCTTGGCATCTTATATGGGCACATTTTGTGGTGCCCCCAAAGAATTACAATTATAACATCAAAGATCACTGATCACAGATGACCTTGACAGATAAAATACTAATGAAAAAGTAAGAAATATCGCAGAATTACCAAACTGTGTGACACAAAGACATGAAATGAGCACATGCTGTCGGAAAAATGGTGCCGATAGACTTGCTTGATGCAGGGTAAGATGGAACTATGGTATCTGAGCGCCAGTGCTGCTTTTATGATGTTCTAGAAGGGAAGCATGCAGGCCCACGAGAGAACTCAGGTGCCCTGTCTGACAGTCCACAACACACTGCCTTGGAAGTAGCTGAATGGCGCGTGTGGAGTATTGGAAATGATTAGTAATTAGGGAAAGGACGATTCATCTTGGTAATAAACCCCTAGCTTCTATGGTGGCGGCTCACAGCTCTCTGGTCATCTTAAACGGTGCACTTATTTTACAGTCATTTTCACAATTGTCTATTTGCACTTATCATACCTCCCCCAGTCCTGTTCCTCCCCTATTGAGTCCTCCTCCTAGAAAATGACACTAACTGGTCATCCAAGCCTGCAACTGTCAGACCACATATCCCTTTGTTTACCCAATCTTTCTGATTCTACTCCCTCAGTATTTCTTCCCTCCATCCCCTCTTTTATGTTTCCACTAGCTATGTACCACAGGCCTATCTCTTTTTGAAATACAATAGGCACTTACACTTGTTGAAGTATTCTCTCCTTCTTCCTTCTTGGTTGTCATTAAATTCCAAGCTTCTTGAGGGAGGGGACGATATGTCTTTCTCATTGTGTGTGTGTGTGTGTGTGTGTGTGCATGCGCAGGTGTGTGTGTGCCCATGGTGCCCAAAGAATACTATACACATAGTCTCAGGCAAATATTTGTTTAATTAAGTATCAAAATGCCCTGCATGGAAACATTAGCAAGCTAGTGTTTAATGTTGAATTTGGAATCCCAAAGACAGGGACGGTTGTACAATGTATATCTTAAAAGGAACCAAATGGTCCTCAAGCATCTTCCTTATGGCCTACCTAGTGCCAGCTCTTTACAATATTATAATTACTTTGCTGAATGGCGACATTGAGTTTCTCCAAAGGGTCCCTATTAGAATGAGAAGCAGTACAAGGAAGAGGCTATGCTTTCAGGCTTTGGAGTCACTAGATTTGAATTCAAATTTCAGCTTTTATCACTTTCAGATATTTAATCTTTAAGTTTCTTCATCTAAAACATGGTAATGAAATATTAATATCCTCACATAGGGATGCTGTACAGATTAAATGAGATAATGTTTATATAGAGTACTTAACATAGTGGTTCTTTTCCTCCACTGGAAGAGGAATGAGTTACGTGTTTGGGATGAGGTCTTACTTCCAGTGGGCCATGTTTTCCAGAGGTGGGGTTGCTACACTGAAATGTAAGTAAGCTAAATCTCTATCAGGCTGTCTGTCTTTGTCTCCCCAGCTCCCCAGCTCCTGCTTCCTACCTCCAAGTGATAATGCCCAGGGCAGGGCCTGACCTCCAATACAGGGAGGGTAGAATTCTTGAGTTTCTCTACCAGTGACTGTGTGCAAGTCAAATAAGGGTGGGGCCAGGCTTTGTCATGTTCTCCAATCCAATTTTACAAGTAGAAATTCTTGACTTTCAGTTGGCTCCTGAGTAAAACTGGAAAGGAGGATAAATGAGTGCCTGACAACATCCAATTTTAATAAGGGCTAGCCAATATAATTTATTAATAATAATAATAATATGGTTATTACTATGCATGAGTAGGGCAACACATGTAGCCATTAACATGAATTTATTCAGAGAACAAGAAACAGATACTTGTGCTGGAACTAATTACGGAGGGCACTATTAAGGGCATGGTGGCTTGGTTGGAAGGGGCTGTGAGCAAAGTAAACCCAAATTACACAGAGAAACCCAGAAGACAAAATTCATGCATCGTAACCACCTTACCAAGGCCTGAAGTCTCTCTTGAAACTTTGAAAAATAAATAACTCATAGTAAGAAGTATTTCAATGATGAGAACATTGATTACTCCTCAGATCTCCAAGTCTGACATACAAACAACAGTGGAATATGCCGCTGATGGAAGAAGTATAACCACTTTGAAAAACAATTTGGAATTGTCTTGTGAAGTTGAATATGAGTATACCCCTGATCTAGGAATTTCATCCCTGGGTATGTAAGAGAAACTCTCATACAAGTGTACCAGGAGATAAGAGAAGACAACTTGACACAATACAAATGACCATTGATAGGAGAATAGATAAATAGCTTGTGTCATGCATATACAAGGGATAGTTTATAACAAGAAAAGTGAATGAGGTACAGCTACCTGCAACAAAACAGATGAATCTTAGACTCATGACGTTGAGAGTTTTTCTGAAAAGCAAGTCCCAGAAGGCTGCATACAATATGATATCACCTTAGAAAGCTCAAAAACAAGCACAGCTAAAGAGTATGTGGTTTTGAGGCAGGTTAGTTTAGGAAAAGGGAAGACGAGTCCAAGACCTGGCAGAAAAACACGGCTGTGAAACACATGATAGTGGAATCCTGCCTGGAAACCCCCTGAGGGAAAGACCCCACCAGAAAACTGCCGGAAGGACCCCACTAGAACCCCATTTAGAATGAGATTGGAACGTGATCTCATTTGGGGTCAAGGGAAAACCCAGGCTGCCCTCAAGGGGCCTCACCAGTGGCCCCCTTGGGAACTGACGGGTGTGGTAACCAATCAGAACAGCAAACACCTGGGGCACCTCCCCCAACATTAGGAAAGGGAGGAGTAAATAACAGCTTAATAAAGGTAGCCCACAAGCCCAAAACACTCTCTCTGCCTAGAGGAACCC
Source organism: Cabassous unicinctus (assembly GCA_029593785.1). NCBI lineage: Eukaryota > Metazoa > Chordata > Mammalia > Cingulata > Chlamyphoridae > Cabassous > Cabassous unicinctus. Next base: position 9,950 of record JAQZBX010109969.1, read on the forward strand.
ACATCAATATCTCCCTGTGTAATCCTGTTCTCTTCTCCCATTTCTCAATAAACTACTGGCCTAACTAAACCAGCATGTTCTTAAATTCTTTTATGTAATGTAGCCAAGAACCTAGAGGAACCCATCATGCCTTGACTTCCCCCGACTTCAGTTTAGGCATGTGGATATAAATGGTAAAACCTTTATAAACACAAAATTCACTCTAGCAGATATCTGTGAGTATGGGGAGGCAAGAAAGGGGCATACAGCTATTGCTAATATTCTAGTTCTTGAGTTGAAGGTTGGGTTTATGGGTCTTTATTTATGTTTTTTAAAAAACATATTTGTATGTTATTTTTTGTATGTACCAAATATTATATACCAGAAAAATATTTTTCAGCTATGTCACAGTTTTAGGATCTAAAATGTTATTTCCCTTTTCTGAATAAGTCTAGGCAATACAAAAAAAAAAAAAAAAAAAAAA
>JAQZBX010109970.1:0-10412 GCA_029593785.1 Cabassous unicinctus
CATATGGGACTTTTTGCCCATTTTTTGCTGTTTTCAAAACAAGTTTCATTGCAATATAGTGTTAAAATACAAAAACCCATATTCTGGTTAAATTTCTCTGTCATTTATTCTATACCTAGGTTAAGCTTCATTGCCTAAAATAATTTATGCTTCTGTAAACCAGATCTCCCAAATTTAGACCAATTTTTCAGAATGCATCTTAGGGGTGAACACTCATTCACCATGGCAGAAGAAAGAAAGAAAGAGAGAACAGCCAAAGCAAAGGCACCAAAGACAGCAGGTTTCTCCTTTAAGGGAGTGAGGGAGTGGGACTCAAACCCACAAAACTTTTCCCACTACCACCAAACATCAGCTACCTTACCAAAGGTAAGCTGAATGCTAACTCACAGTTAACCAAATCAAAACAGCAGATTTCCCCTTTAAGGGAGTGAGGGAATGTGATGCAAACTAACTAAAACATGTCCCACAATAACTAAGTCTCTGTTACCTTAGCAAAGGTAAACCAAATGCTAACTCACAGTTAGCCGAAGCCAAACAATGGGTTCCCCCTTTAAGGAAATAAGGGAGTGGGACTAAAACCCACTTAAACCTCTCCCACTATAACCAAACCTCTGATACCTTACTGAAGGTAAACCAAATGCTAACTTGTATTCAGCACAAAGCCAAAAAGAATGGGCAAAACTGAAAACAAATGCTAACTTGTGTCAGCTAGTGGAAAAAAGGACTAATAAATAAAGGAACAAAATCACCCACCAAAGAAGGAGATGAACCAGTTTTCTCTCCTAATCTTTTGAGTTGACTCCATCAGTGGCAGGAATGGGACTCTGTGCTGGCTAACAACTGAGTCCTCAGGAATATCCTAAGCGGCTGCTGGAGTCAGGGGTGCCCTGGTATGGACAAAACCCTCCACAGTCCACCTTGAGAGCCTTCTTTGGTTACCATTTTTATTTATGTATTTTAGTACCAGTGGAGTCACTGATTTGCTAGGCTCCAAAGCTGGGCTTTTGGGGATAGCCACAGAAAAAACTTTAACATGAGAGTTAGGCAGAGCATACATTTATTTTGTCTGCAGACAGGAACCAAGGCCAGTCTAAAGTGACTCAGAATTGACCCCCTGTGCTGCAATTTTACTCTTGGCTTAAATACCTAAGTTACTACTTAGCATTTGCTTTGATTATGCATTAGCTTTTATGCATATGGATGAACAAACATAGCTAGTTATATAATTGTATGATTAGTATGTTCAGGAAATCATGTGTGCACATACAATGATGAAAAAATTTCCCTGAGTGGGAAATTTATTATTTTAATTAAGCAAGTTGAAGTGAGGACAGCAAAGGGCTTCTTCTGCACAGCCCACCCAAATGGTTGAAGTTGGTTTTCATACTTCATTGCTTCAACACGATGTTCTTGAACACCAAAAGCAGAATTTGGCAATGAGAGGGTTGCATCTCATTACCTTTTAATTTACATACAATTCTTGCCTTTGTATCCTAGCAACAAGGAGAGAAACAAGTTACTTTCATGTATTCCATCATCTTACATCCAGCACATTCCCCAGTCATTTATTTTATTTTTATTTAGAAATGCAGTGGGTTAAAGAAATGTTATTTATTAGGTTCTTTCAAATCTCAACATCAGTAATGGACTAGGCATTAGTCCTGGTATTATAGACACAAGTGGACAGTTCAACAAAAAGAAATATTCTTGCCTCCTTGTCTCTTACATTATACTCAAGTGGTTAGTTTGGAAAACTGAGTAAAATATATGATATATTCCTGGCTATCTACTTATATTGATTTACAGTCAATACACAGAATTCAGTGAACTGTGAAAACACTGCAGTTATTGGTTGAAAACTTGGTGGAATACATGATTTATTGTGTACTGTGTACTTATATTGAGTTACAATCAAGGTTAAAATACAGAAATCACTTAGTGAACTATGAAAATGCTATAGTAATTTGTTATGAAAACTAAGTAAAATGCATGATATATTCACTGCTATGTACTTATGTTGCTTACAATCAATGTTAAAACACAGAAATCATTTAGTGAACTGTGAAAACAGTATTGTCATTAGTTTTGAAAACTAAGTAACATACATGCTTTATTCACCATTATATATTTATATTAATTTACAATGTTAAAGCACAGAAATCAATTAGTGTCTTGTGAAAACACTATAGTCTAGTTTTGAAAACTAAGCAAAATGCATGCTTCATTCACCACTATGTACTTATATTGACTTACAACATATGTTAAAACACAGAACTGCCTTGCAGACCTGTGAAAACACTATAGGATTACTTTTGAAAGCTCAAGAAATATCCATAACTTATTCACTGTTATATTCTTATGTTGACTTACAATCAATGTTAAAACACAGAAATCACTTAATGAACTGTGAAAACACTATAGTGATGAGTTTTTAAAACTAAATAAAATGCATGCTTTATTCAGCACTATGTATTTATATTGCTTTACAATCAATGTTAAATACAGAACTCCATTCATGAAAAGTGAAAACTCTGTAGTGATTAGTTTTGAGAGCCATGTAAAATACATGATTTATTCACCACAATGTACTTATATTGATATACAATAAATGTTAAAACACAGAACTCAATTACTTAAGTGTGGAACACCATAGTGATTAGGTTTGAAAGCTAAGAAATATACATGCTTTATTCACTGCTGTGTACTTATATTGACAATCAATCAATGTAAAAACACAGAACTCACTTCTGAACTGTGAATATATTAAGATGATTACTTTTGAAAACCAAGTAAAATACATGCTTTACTCAGTGCTAGGTACTTATATTGACTTACAATGTCAAAACACAGAAGTCTCTTAGTGAAGTGTGAAAACACTATAGTGATTACTTTTGAAAACTAGGTAAAATGGTAAAATACATGATTCATTCACAGCTATTGTAGCACTTGGGCAGTTTGATGTAATTATGAATTCCAAGAATCGATATTGGATTATGCATGCAAACTGGTCTGCTAATCTGGGCATGATTAAGTTATGATTAGGGCATTAACTGGGCCACATCAGTAGGGCATTGAGCCCTGCACCTTGGTGGATGGAGTCTCAAAGATAAAAGACATGTCAAAGGTCAGGGTTGGAACAGTTTTGAGTTGCAGTTGTAATGTAGAGTCTTGAGCTTGAGCCCCAGGAAGTATCTTACAGAGGAGCTTGATTGTGAGGAAGGAGAGAAGGCCCTGGGAAGAGAAGCAAGCCATTTGCCTGATAGTCTACAGCTCCCCTTGTGGCACAAAAAAGCCTGAGCCCAGACAGAGGCAATCCCTGGGAAGAGAGGAACCCAAGAAGACTGAACCCTGGCAAACGTCAGCAGCTGTCTTGCTCCAACACATGGCAACAGACATTGGTGAAGGAAGAAACTTATAATTTATGGTCTGGTAACTATAAGTTTCTATCCCAAATAAATACACTTTATAAAGACCAACAGATTTCTGGTATTTTGCATTAGCACCCCTTTGGCTGACTAATACAGCTATGTACATATATTGACTTATAATCAGTGTTAAACCCCTGAAATCACTTAGGTATCTGTGAAAACAATATATTGATTAGTTTTGAATACTAGAGAAAATACATGCTTCATTCACTGCCATGTACTTACAATCAATATTAAAACACATAACTCTCTTAATGAACTCTGAAAATACTATAGTGATTAGTTTTGAAAACTGAGTAAAATACATACTTTATCCAACATTATGTACTTATATTGACTATCAATGTAAAAACATAGAAATCACTTAGTGATCTTGGAAAAACTATCACGATTAGTTTTGAAAGCCAAGTAAAGCACAAGTACGTATATTGATGTACAATAAATGTTAAAACACTGAACACAGTTAACTGTGAAAACAATATAATGATTAGATTTGAAAACTAAGTAATATACATGCTTTATTCCCTGCTATGTACTTATATTGACTTACAATCAATGTTAAAATACAGAACTCATTAGTGCACTGTGAAAACAGTATAATGTCATGCAACATATTTGCAGAAAAGACACATATACCACCATGTCATTTGTAACTTTTGTGGGTATGAACACTGATATTCCAAGTAGATACCTGGAGTGGAATGAATTACAAATTCAGTTCAATCACTTAACTGTAAATAAGTTGGATTAAATGCTAGTCCAGAAAATGTGATAGTATGAATTTAGGGAAAAATTTCCTTAAACACAAAAGTATAACCTGAGTTTTTATATAAAAATAATTGCATAAACCTGACTCATATACTTAATATTTGAAATATTATAAAGTCTTCAAAACTGAGGAGAGTACTCTGCAGTTGTGATACTACAAAAGAGAGTATCTCTGGGCATGCAGGACAACATGGTATGTAACTATGCTGGGAAATACTTTAATTAGTGACTGTCACTGAATGGGTAGTGTAGAATTCATATAATTATGAATTGATTTTTATGGAGAAACATTTTATGGTCTCTCATCTATTTCCCAGAAGCAGAAATCACATACTCAAAACAATTGCATTACATATACTCAACTGTCAGAAAATTTTACTCACAGATCCTGAGTGACTAAACATGTGTTAACTCACAAGACAAAGAAAACCTACTTCAGCAATCTATTTGGAAAAGCCCTCAGCCAGTCTTCTTATAAACAACAAAAGTAAATTTCCAACAAAAGTAAATCATGTAAATATCATCTAATTGGTAAATCATTTGTTCAATGCTCTGGACTTACATAGCACAATGGAACTCACATCAGGGAGAAACTATGTGAATGTCTTCTGTGTGGAAATGCCTTCATTCAATATTCTGCCCTGGGACAACATGGGAGAACTCCCACTGGAGACAAAACCTATGAATGCCATGCATAGGAAATGTTTCAGTCAATGTACTGACCTTAGATCAGATGAGAGAACTCAAAATATATGTTTTGAATATGGAAGAGTTTCCAGCCCTTGGGCTAACTTTTCACATACTATAGAAGTCAAACATTGAATAAAACTTTATAATTAATCTGGTAGAACTTTTGTCATTGTGACTACTTCATCAATTTAAGCCATTTTGTACTGGAGAGAATCAATATCCTACCTATATGGCAAAGCCTTTAGGAGATGTTCTGATGATTTACAAGATGAGTACTCACAATATAAATGTAATAAAAATGGGAGAGTCTTCATCCACTGTTCCACCTGATAGACACATCTTAACTGGAGGATGAAGCCCTGAAAGGAGTGCCAGATAACTCATGTTGGAGATTTTATTAATGAAACATCACAGAGGGTCATTTATTCATACAGCAACACTTACAGGGCAAGTGAGAATTCACATTATATTAAATTCTTATCAGTTTCATGAATTAATGCATGCCTTCAGTTATCACTTATTCCTTAGCAATAATATGCTTATGTTTAGGAAACAACAGTCCTAAAGTCAATTAAGGAAAATCTTCAGCTGGGTTTCACATCAGAAAATTCATAGTGCTTAAGAAAACTGTATAAGAACCCTTTAGCACATAATTCAGCAAAGATTCAAGAATTTTGAAGAAGAGTTACAATTGAAGTTATGTATGGTAAAAATGTGGAATTATGAAGAAACTTGGGTATACTGAATGATGAAGGCTTTTAGAAGTAATATGAAGTGAAATTGAGGCAATATATTAGTACTTGCATAAATTTAAGCAACAAATATTGTTGCTGATAATCTAATGTGTTGACCAAATTCCAATTTTGTTTTTATGCAGTCCTAACCACAGATTTGAATCAATCAGAATATACCTTTGAATGTTTGCTCAAATCCTTAGAACACAAAATTATGTTTCTTAACTATTATCTTAGTATTATATATGTTAATAGCAAGGATGAAAACAAACATGGAAAAAGAAACATACATGAGAAATAAAGTCTTATGGTTCATAAATATTCCTTTTCAAATACAATTTTATATTTCTGTAAAAATTTAGAAAGGAATTATAAAGGAAACAATTTAAATAAAATAAGATGTGTTAGTCATGGAGAAACTGTGTTTTCATTGCTGAGAGAATTCCCCAGAATCCAGAATCTGTCCTTGTGTCATTTCATACATTTAGTATTTTATTAAAAATGATTTGTCAACAGGAACATAGAGACCACACCATACGAGTACGTGAAAATACATTGAAGTCATATGGAGTGTTCAGTCTTCTGTATGCCAATGTTCAGAGGGTCCAGTTTTCAGAATGTACCATTTTCAGTAAGAAGGAACCTGCCTCACCTCCAATTTGAAAACAGGGAGTCTTTCCTAATAATACAACTACAGCTTAGAACACAAACCACTCTGGTGGAGTGTATTACAGTGGGAGAAAAGAAAGAGTCGTTGGGTGTATTGAGACTGGGATTTTGTATTTGTAGTCTAAACAGAGAGCTCCTTGATCCACCACTCACTCAAAGAGGAATATTTCCCAACATACATTCCAGCAACTTTTTTTCTTACAATGAAGTCTTCTGTGTACAAATACGTTTAGATGGGTACACCACCCAATAAGTTCTTTCTGATGACCTATATGTAATTGCTATTTGTTTTCTATTCCACTGTCTTCTCACTCATTTGCTTCTGGGTGGGAGTATGCTTTTGCTGGATCCCTTGTGCTGTAAGTCAGGAACCTAGATTTGATTGGAGTCCAGTCAGTTATCTGAACTTTCCAGAGGTGTTTCTCCACATCTATAGTAGTGGTGCCAGCTGCCAATTTATACATGAGAATAGCTTTCCCATACCCAGAGTATGTGTCTATAATTGTTTTTTTTTTCTATGACAAACTCATCCTCTTTGAATTTTGCCATTTTCTCCATAAACAAATCCATATCATCTGTAGGAATTACTTTTGTCATCCACATTATTTTTTTCATTAAAGAGATCTGCAATTTTTGACACTTGTGTACCTGTATCTAAGAGACCCATGATGGTTTGCATACCCCTTTTCCCCATCCACCCTAATGTGAACATAGGGCTTTTGATGCTTGGCAGGGACCCAGATTCTTTGCCTCCATCCCTAAGCATTCTTTTTGAATGAGTAAGATGTGGGTACAGGTGATGGGGGAGCATGCTTACTATCCAATTCATCATGCTCACCGTTAGTATTGTCTTTCTTACAATCCTGGACCCTGCACAAGATGGCCTTAGCAACCCACTTGTTCTTTTTTCTCAAGCTTCATCTGGTGCTTGTTGGGTAGCACTGCAGATTTGTAAATCTTTCCAGGCATATGAACCTTCTTCTTCCTACTCTTTTATACAGTGTAACAGGGCTTTCATTTCTTCCTTAGAACATCATCTGCCCCATATTTTTGGCAGTTATTCTATAGGGAACCCCGCCAATTCTTCTTTGTCTATCACCTGCTTTGGTAACCAAAACCACATCACCCTGTGGGTGGGCAGATCCTGTTTCCTCCTTTGTCTCACCTTGGTAGTTCTTTGTGTTCCTTTTATGGCCTTTCTGGCACAACTTCCCATTGTTAGGCTTCTAACTTTTGGGCCACCTCAATGAAAATGACTGATGCTGTGCTGCTAGTTCCACCCCAAAGCAAGACTTTGAGGTGGATCTTTTCTAACACTTCACCCACTAATGTTCCTGAGGATAATAGAAAGGATATAGGAGGGTTACCTTGGGCAGGAACTCATTTTATTAATGCCTTCAATGCCATCCAAGGCAGCACTGCCTCATCAACATCCTGACCAGGAATTGGATGATGTAGGTACATGTCTTTACTTGAAGGGCAATTATGGCCTCATGAACAGTTTTCAGGGTATTTACTTTTTAAAAATATATACATTTACTGCAATCATTTTATTACATTTTTTAAAAATTTTATTGCCCCCAATGTAGTGCCTCCCTCATCTATCTGCTCGTTGTCTGCTGGACTTAGGCACCAGGATCTAAGCCTGGAAAATCCCATGGGGGAGGCTATTGACAAACCACTTAAGCCACTTCTTCTCCCTGCTGCCTGCATTTTCTGCTGGTTGTGGCATCTACTTATTACAGCATCTGCTTGTTGCAGAGTCTGCTTGTTGTTGTGTCTGCTTCTCATGGCATCTTGCTTGATGTGGTATCTGCTTATTGTAGTGTCTGCTCATCTTCTTAGGAGGCACTGTTAACCAAACCCAGGACCTCCCATGAGGGAGGCAGGAGCCCAATTGCTTGAGCCAAACCTTTTCCCCTGGGATTTACTTTTTTGGTCCATTGCTCACAGTTGGGCTTATTACTGTCATGCTCCTAGACTCCCAGACTAAGGGTGGCATGTGTTTGTCTCCATCCCTGTCCTATTGATTTTCTTGCTCCTTGCAGGCAAAATTACATTTCAGCAATGTGCCAGTGGTTAGCTTCCCCAGGGGAAATCTGAGTCCAAATAGATGTGTGAAAAAATACACATGAAACTCCCTCTCTTTTGCCCATATCTGTCTTTTCATTAATGTATTTAACTTTTAGGAACATATTTCAATGATTTCATTGTAAGCAATCCTGAGACTATTCTGTTTTGAGTAAGTCTAACTTTGGACCTGGAAACAGCCTTCATTCAGTGGTGCTCCCTCTGTAGGAAACCAAACTCCCCTTAGGAGTCATTTCATCCATTGAAACAATTTGTGGGTCAGCAGGTGTCTAGCAGTCTGGGTATAATTTCCCTACTCTTCCTAGGATCCACCTCCTGCCTCTCTGCTCCTATACACCAAACATTTTGTGTTCAAATAGATGGCTATTGCTTACATCTCACTTGTACTCATGCAGCCAGAGGGAGGCCAGCACCTCAGTCAGTGAATTTTCCACCAGGGAGCTGATACCACACTGGGATGACTGAATTGATGAATCCTTACACCTCCACCATGTCATGGAGTGCTTTGTTGGCATACAAAGTGTTGGGCAAGACATCAATTACCAAGTATAAATGAGTAGTCTTACCACATGGAAAACCAAGGGTTCATGCTGATGCCAGGATCATCTTAAAATACATGTCTTAGGCACTGGATGGAACAATATTAACTCAGAAGGGACAAAGTAAGGTCAGCTTCACTAGTGGAATTTGATGCCTCATGACCAGTGTGTCCAACTTCACAGCTGACGCAAAGAGTTGGTTCATATACACCCCTCTCATGCAATGTAGGCAAGGTATCTAGCCCTCTCCCCTTCAGAAATAGGTGTAACCAGAGGAGTGGGCCTGCTGCTGTAAAATAATGGACATACTTGGCCAAGCAATCTCCAATGAATGTTTACACAATGATCTGAGCAAAAGGGGAAGGAATGTTCCAATAGGCCAACATCTGTGAGGGAATGACCTTTATTTTTAGGCACCTCTGAGAAAGAATTCAGCCCATATTTATTATCTCATTGCAGTATCCAGACTAACATAACTACTCATAATTGTTTGTGGGTCTCAGGGAAGGAGGATAGGCCTCACTTAGAATGTCTCTTTCCATGTTATCTTTTATGTTCCATATAATCTGAAACTGTAATAAATTCATTTAATTTCTTTTGATTGATGTTTTTTATTTGGATTAGACATATAAAATGAGAATTTTTGGAAAGCAAATACTCTTAAGGACATATAAATTATAACTATTCCTTCAGGCACATATTTATTCCTATAATCTTCTTCAACTGAAGTTTAAAGGAATTTTTATTATTTAGCCACTGTAAGAAATTTGCTTAGAAATGCAAGGCCATGTAATCTTCCAGATTTTAAAGCTCATTCTGGTTGATGGCACAATTCAGGTCCTTGTGATTGGTGGAGTGAGACACACATTTTCTTGCTGGATGTCAACACACATTCAAAAATTGTTTTCCCATTACAACGAAATCGAAATTTATGGGGCTGTATCACAAGAATATCAATATAATGGCCCACATCCAACTTTATAGAACACTGAAAAATCTTGATAATCAAAATTAGTTTGCTATTTTCTCTCAAAACACACCATCCTTTAGGAAACATGAAGATTCATAAGTATTCTATCAAATACTTGTATAGTATTTGATAGTATTCTATCAAATAGTAGTCTATCCAATTAGGCACCAAATATAAAATGTCTCCTTATTTCCTAATTTTGCCATTTTTCTCCTTAATCATTCACAAGTTTCTCCCTATCTATTTAGGAACTAAAAATTCTAATGAAAGAAAATGCTCATATGCTGAAACTCAGATTGCATATTTTGTATTGACAGCTTAGTTTTGGCAATTGTTCAAATTAACATAGAAAACAGTTTGGTTTGTATTTTAAGGACCTCATAAAATTATCCTCAATATCTTTCAATATATCTCATATATATATCCTGGGGGTTGCTCTTCCATTTGTTGTATTCTCCCTCTCAAATCAATCAGAACTGGCCACAGTGCCTGCGCATTCTCAATTAAACAAGTGGCCAATGTT
>JAQZBX010109971.1:0-10413 GCA_029593785.1 Cabassous unicinctus
ATCTTCCCAGACTGTTCCCATAGAAAGCTGAAGCATCTAGCTCTGGGCTGAGTCACTCGTCAAGGCCCAAGCTGGCCATACCCTACCTGGGAGCCTTTCTAAAGCCCAGCAGTGAACATTTCTCCAACACCATAGCATTTTCTGAAAACCTCTGTGTGCCCATGTTCAATGACCTCCTGTGTTAGGCCTGTCTGTAAGACACAACCACAGGATTCTTGATGGAAGGGAACAGGCCCTATTCTAGAATATCCCCTACCACAAATAGGTGCTTAATAAATATTTGTTGAACTGTTTTTGTTTTTCATTTCAAAAATTCTGACTCCATCATTATACCTCAGTTCATTCATGTGAAAACATGCACAACACTCAGCCTAATCTCTTGAGTGACTTGCAGAGAACCTCACTGTATGGATTCTGAAGAAACTTTTGGATTCAAAGAAGGTCTGTGATGATGCTTGTGAACTCATCCTAAACCTAATTTTCAACCACATCATGGATTTCACAACTAAGAACACTATGTCCTATGTATTTAGGGAGAAAAGATATTTTAAAAGACCCAGTCAGCATGGAGCCTTCTCCAGACTCCTTCTCCAGTACTCCCATGATCCTACCACAAATTCAGTCATTGTTACATTTTCTTTTATGGCCAAGATTGGCCATTTCTGGTTGGAGATCACTATGAGACAGTCATTTCCAGAGAGTGCTCCTTGGGACACTAGAGTCATAAGATGCCTGGTGGATATCATCAATTTTGCATCCTCAGTCTCTCTTGGAATTTCATAATGCATGCTGGATATTAGCACATACTAAAATGTAAACCCCATGAGTCAAAGATTTCTTTTTCCATTTGGTTCAGGATGTATCCCTAATGCCTAAGTCAGACACTGGCACATAGTAGGCACCCAGGAAATATTGTTTCAATGAATAACTAAAAGCATAACAGAAGAGGGGTCTGAGAGTTCCTGTAGTGTAGGGATCAGTTTTGTTTTGTTCTGTTTTAACCTCAGATGTTCCCAAACTTTATTGAACAGATAATTCTTTTAGAAAATAATATCCACAACATTGGGAACCAGTGTTCTGCAGAACATCTTTTGGAAAATACCAGGCACCATGCATCTTCATGCAGAGTCTGTGGAACACAATGTGGGCTTTTAGAAAGTATCTGTTTGTTTATGAATGAAGCAACACTCTTGGGGACTAGACAGGGTCACATTTGCAGCTACAGTCAGCAACATTCAACATTTACAGAGCTAGCTGGACTCTTGGTAAACGTATATAATTTTTATATATAATTTTGAAGACAGGGAAGTATTGAATTCCTCTAGGTTCTTGGCTTTGTTGCATAAAAGAATTTAAGAACATGCCAGTTTAGTGAGGCCAATAAAAAGGATTTATTGGAAAATGGGGGAAAGAACAGAGCTTGCTGAGAAATGGGAGAGAAAGACAGAAATACACACCGAGATTTGGTGTGGGCTCTTCTAGGCAGAGAGAACGGGCTTCGGCTTGTGTGGTCACCTTTTAAACTATTAATTATTCCTCCTCTAGCTAATGCTAAGGAGAGGGGCCCCAGTTGTTATTGGTTACCCCACCAATGGCAGGGACCAATGGTGAGGCCTGTTTGGAATATCCGAGGCCAAGGGGAGGTCGATGGAAAGAGAAACTGGGACCTCAAAGTTAAACTCAAGGTCTCAGGGGGGTCTTGCAGCCATGTTGTCTGTCGGCCATGTTATGGCTTGTTTTCTTCTTGTTTCCCTGGCTAATCTGCCTCAGTTTGGAAGTCTATACATAAAAACTTGTAAAAATTTTTGAGGAAATGAGGAAAACCATTCATAGGATGATAGGGTTAACTAAAGATTTAGGAATTCAGAATTATTTTTTCCAGAGAAAAGCTTGAGAGTTAGTAAAACTACCCCCTCCAAATATTATACCTAAACAATTATTTTGCCAAGAATTAAGTAGGTAAACTGCAGTTCATTCTTTGTTTCCAAAGACATAATAAGAAACAATTTCCGTGTAAGAAGGAATTGAGATTAAATTTGTGAGACCTGTTTTAGTTTTAATTTTAGTGATGACACTTTGTGTAACTGAGGACCATATAAAATGGTTGGTCAGTGTGATATTGTGGGAAAAAGGTTGGATTTCAATAGAAAAACCTGGGTTCAAGTTCTGCCTCCACAAATTAAACTACTTGGTGCTGGCAAATTACTGTGGCCTTTGTCTCATTAGCATAATAACAGCTTTCACTAGTATTATTGTGAGATCCCAATATAATATGTATATATGGAAAAACTGTACATGGTTTTAAATGTTCCACAGTATCTTTCTCTGGGAGTGCTTTCATGTTTGCTTGGAATAGTGTCTTTTGTGTGATTTGACATGCATTTCTGCAGAAGATCAGATGATTATCTGTGGCTTCCATTCCAACCTGTGGAAGTTTTAGTACTTATTCATCATTTATTAGGTGTTGGGTTCTTTGCCACGATCTTTTTGAAAAATTTAATCTTCAAAAAAGCTGTGACTTTAACACTTTTCCTGACATTATAGAAAAAGAAACAGTGTCCTGAAGAGGTTAAACTCATTGGTGTTGCAACAAAGACTGTAAAATAATTGTGAGTATATCTGAAAAAATGTGGAAGATATATTTGGAGAGAGCTTTAAAATTTTAATAAAGACACAAAAGAAAATCTAGATTAATAGTTGTCACATAATGTTCCTGGAAGGGGAGATTCAATATTTTAAAAATGTAAATACTTTATAAATTAATATATAAATTCATTGTAATTTTACTAAAAATCCTTACAAGACAGCCAGGTGAGTCTAAAGTGCATCTGGAAGAAATATGTAATAGGATAATGTGGACAGTTTTGAAAAGGAAGAATGACACTTAATAATGGTGGGAAGGAGGGTTTGTTCAACCACTTATGAATATGTACTATAAAGACAGAGAAATTAAATACATTCTGGAACTGGTGCACAAAAGACTGATAGATTCATGGGACAGAATAGAATGGAGTCAGGCAAAGGTGCTATGTGTGTGCATGTGCTGTGCACATCCATATACCTATACCATACCTACACCTATAACCTATGCCTGTACCTATACATACACATACCTGTACCTATACTATACCTGCACATACCTATATGCCCACACATATATCCATTCATACTCTTTTTTTAAGATTTATTTTATTTTTGTATTTCTCCCTGCCCCCTGGTTGTTTGCATTTGCTGTGTCCATCTGTTGTGTGCTGGTCTTCTTTTTAGGAGGCACCAGGAACCAAACCCGGGGACCTCCCATGTGGGAGGGAGGCGCTAATCACCTGAGCCACTTCCGCTCCCTGCTTTGTTGCATCTCTTATTGTGTTTCCTCGCTGTCTCTTTGTTGCATCATCTTGCTGCGTCCTCTTGTCACATCAGCTCACTGCACCAGCCTGTCATGTCAGCCCGTCATGTTAGCTCGTTGTCCTGCTCGTCTTCTCCAGGAGGCACAGGGAACCATACCTGGACCTCCCATGTGGTAGGCGGGAGCTCAGTCACCTGAGCCACATCCGCTTCCCTCATACTATCTTAATATCTGTACATTTACTAGATAACCGTCGATTTCTTTGGAATTCAGAGGTTTGATTAAGTCAAAGCTTCCTGTCATGTGGACCCAAATATGCATTATACTGAAAAGCCAGGTGGAACAGCCCCAGGGAAGCAGAGGCCTTGAGAAAGACTAAAGGTTGGTTTCTAACAGGAAAAGGGGCATCAGCAACCTATTGTTTGGGTTCATCCTACCAAGCACCATTAGAAGAAATAACTACAAGAATGTTTATTACAGCATCCTTCTCCCACAGCAGGTAGTGTAGCACTAGAAGAACCGAGTGTAGCTCAATCATTGAGGCATTCGAGGATTGTGTTAGAAAAGTCAGTGTCACAACTGCACACATGTTAGAGGTCATGGAGAGCTCTAAAGTTAACATTAACCTGAACAGCCACTTCACTAAAGAATGTACGATGTATGCACTCCTTCACTCATTATGTTCACTCTTTCATCTGTATAATCCTAGACTGCTAGGCACCAGGCACCATGCACGTTTTAAGATGAACTGAAGCAGAAAAATAGTGAAAATTTTCAGACCCCTTTCTCAGAAACACGACCCTGATGGTTAACTTTCTTTGTTTGAAACCTGTGTAAAAGCTATAAGAAAATCCCTTAATGGGCAGGCAGATTGGAGATCGATTGCATCTCTGTCCTCTGCTGGCAAATAAAGCCACTTTTCCTTCTCAGCCTAGTTCCATGTGTCTATCTATTCAGCCACATCGAGGGATGAACCAAGGAATGTTCTGGTTTCCTTCAGTAGGTCAGCTCTCTGCCCACTTGAGCTATTGCAGCTCAGCACTTGAGAGGGAGGCGAGATCCTCTAACCACTGGCTCTCAGAGAAGACCTCGCCCCCGCCCCACTGGTTCTGCTCCTCTGCCTTTTCTCCCCCACCCTATCCCACCTCACGCTGAAGCCCAGCTCTATGGTAAGTGTCCAGAAGCTCTGGGAGATAACATCTCTTTCTTTTCCTAGAACCTCCAGCGTGAGGTGTGCTTTTATATGGTAACATCTGTCTTTTCTCTTTCTAGAGTTGACATCTGTACCTGGGGTGGAGAGGCAGAGGGGAGGGCAGAAACCACATTTAAAAAATGCTATCCTTGATGCTTAGCTGATTAGAGAGATTGAAATCATGTTTTCAACTCTTCATAGGAGGGATTTGCTCATATTTTTATTTTCTTTCTCTCTCCCCACCCTCCCCTCTCCCCTATGTTTAGTTTCTATTTTTAGGCAGTATTTCCAGAGAACTTTTGGACTTTTTTGATGGGTCTGTTTTCCTAAGGGACCACAGCACATGTTATGGCATATGTAGAATTTTCCTTCCTTTAATACCCTAAAACTGTTTAAATGATGCCATTTATGGATGTAGGATGAGTGTTACATAAAAGACAGAGAAGTAGATTTGTAACTTGATTGCTTTCCCATCAGCTGTCCATGATCAAGGAGTTGGCATTCAGGGAAAGCTCTCCCTGCTCTTGCACCATTTGCTGTCACAGGCTTGGATGGGAGGTTCTAGGGGGGGTCATCACTGCAGAAAAGAATGTCCTTATGATTAGCTTCACCTGGAACAAATGAAAATAAAGCCTTGACATCTCCCAAAGTTATTTCTACCAAGAGTTAGTTGACTGCACATCACATTTCCCCTGGACATGGAGACATGTGTTTTTCATTGGCTTCATGAAGACCAGCACAGTAACAATATGGATACAACTGGGCTCTGGGTGGCCCATTTGATACTTTATTTGTCCTTCACCTCCTGGTCAATGTCCATTTTGCATGCAGACCTTTGTGTCCAACACCCATGGAGCTCAATCTCCCTCATAGGCTGAGTCACCTCACTTTTCTCAATATCACTGGGAGGCGTCAGGGCAGGGCTCTGTCCTCAAGCCCCGCTGCGGGTTCAGGGCCTGTGTGAATTCCACGACCCTCTCGAGGGCAGTGAGCAAACGTGAGAGCAGCACTGGGCAGGAAGTGCTCGGGAGTCACAAGACTTCTGGACTGTCGGAGATGCCGTCAGCGCTAAGGTCCATGGAAAACAGACATTGAAAAGTCCACTACAGCACACAGCACTTTGTTTATGTAAACACTCTATCAGCGTTGCTTCTGGAACCCCTGACTGGCATCTGGCTTTCCCTCAGGTGTGGTCAAGGTCTCCTGGTTGGTGTTCTCTGCAGGCACCTGACCACGGGGAGAAACTTGGCAAGAACAGATCCTCCCATGTGGGTGCTCCCAGGTGCTCTTAAAAACACACTTCAAAATTTTCATTTCAATAACCACAACACAAAGACAACATTTGTTTTCACCTGAGATTTCATCTAGTAAAATTTCTCTTGAAATCAATTCCTCAACAATTTTCCTAAGCTTCTGTTTTAGTTGTGGGAATCAGGTCTGTAATCTGAGTTTATAGAATGAGTAAACATAGGTTCTTTAAATTTAGTCACAAAACCAGGGTACACTGGGCCCCCAGATAAATCCGCCTGGATTCAATGAAGCAATAGGTATCCTCAATGAATTTAATAAGGGAGTCTGCACACATTTGCTATAGGTGGATGCACTTGCTGACTGTAGAGTGTCATTTCACTTGGCTTTTCTGAGAGATGCTTTCTCAGCTCTTCCAGCCTGTCTGTTCAGTATGGGTCAGCCTGGGAAGCAGTAAGGGGAGGTCGAACTGGCTCAAAGCAGAAGCATCTGGCAGGGACAGCTGTAACATTACATGAGCCCATTTAGGTGCCTTGAGAAAATGCTTTAACTGAACTACTTCCCCCCTGAGCTGGGGTACCGTTAGCACACCAGTGTTTTAGCTTTCATTTTGGTAAGGCTCTGACACATTGTTATCTGACATGGGGAGTCATACAAGCCATTTGTTACTGGTTAGAATAGTTAAATAATCATGTTGCTGTCCATGATTGTATACTGGAATCGATTGGATGCCATCCGTAGACTATGATGGTCCCTATTTACATTCTGTGGGAGAAACAGGAGGCGCTCACTGGGACGCGGAGACTGATGATTGCAGGCAGGAAGTTTATTGGGAAGCTCTCCCAATGGAGGGGGTCTGAAGACTAGACTTCAGCCCACCTGCCGGCATGGCGGGGGTCTGAAGACAGACTTCAGCCCTCCTGTGGAAGGTGGTGGATATGACTTTATACAGCACATCAATAGGCGAGGAAAATTAGTCCATGGGGAGGGGGTTAGAGTACAACCTGGGGCCAGTAAGGGGCTGTAAAAGTGAATTCTTCCCGTGTCTGGTTTGGGGGTAGTGGGCTAGGAGGTGGGGTATTCTTGGAATGTGGGAGGGGTTGGTGGGCCTTGACCAGGAAGGGGTGAAGGTCGTTATCTGCTCCACCCCCCACTGTGATATGGATCTTTTGTTAATTCTTGGGGGGAGATGAGCTGCCTCTGTGAACTTGTAGGCAAGTCTTATGACCTATTAATCATTGCAAACCTCATAAGGGGGAACCGCTAACAGATTCTAATACTCTTCCATGAGTGGACCATAAAGGGCTGGGGTGGAAGCTAGCACATGCCATGCAGGTGCACACACCTACCCCATTAGAGAGCACCAGGGGATGGGGTTTAATTAATTAACTAATTAATTAATGAATTAAAGGCATCTCCAAACATCCATTGAAGACCCGCTATGCCCCAGGAGTTGTGCCGTACTCAGATGGAGGCGGAAGACTCAGCCCCTGTGTTCTAGGAGTTCGCTGCTCAGAGGGAAAGACAGACAAGACCAGGAGGACACAGTGTGACAATCGCCAAGGCAGGGAGTGAGCAGGGTCTCACATAGGAGGAGCCCCACTCTGCTCCAGTGAGGGCCAGACAGGCTTTCCAGAAGAAGGCAAACTGGAACTTGATCCTGGGAAAAGAGCAGGAGGGATGAGTCAGGCTGAGCTGGGCTGGGGAGGGCAGAACCGAGCCACAGGGCAGTGTGTGCACAGGCACCAAAGGACACCTTAGCAGTGGCCTAGGGGAGCAAAAGAATTACTGTGCTCTTGGAATGGTGGAGCTAAAGCATCTGGGTCTGGGGTATCTGATCTAGATAGTCATTCAGCCTCAGGGCAGGATGAGGTTGGTTGGTGGTGAGACAGCATTACACATCAGTGCTGATGGCTGAGGCTCCCTCTTACAGCATGGCTAACAGGCAGTAGAAGAGCCCCTGCTTCTCTGGCTTATTAACTGGTGATTTATTCTCCACCCAGGGGCCCAGGCCTTAAAGAATGGCAAAGCAGTTGTTCCTGAGGGATGTGGAAATATTGAGCCTCTCTCTCCATTTTCTTTGAAAGTAAACATTTTCTGAAACCCCTATTGGGGAAAGAAATATTCACACCATTCCTGCTTTAAAAATGTTTTTGCATGTATATTTGAAAGAAGAAATAATACAGACCTTCTTATTCAATAAAGAAAAAAAATGGAAAAAGTGCAGTTGCTCTGTGATTCTGTTTTTCAAATCTTATTTTTAGAGAACATTATGTATGATAGAAATAATGATAAAATTTCCTTTTACTGGTATTTCTGAAACCGTGACCATGAATATTCTTACTGACACTCTTTACTATTAGAACTTGATTCCATCTGCTGTAAAAGGATTGCTCAGTGCCATTATCCACTTGTACAAAGCAACACAGTGTGTGATATCTTACATCAGAGGTTGATCTGGAGGGTGAGTGGGCAGTATCCTTATTCACTGTAAAGAAACATATCATCTTACCTAGGAAAAAAATCTATTACATACTACTGATCATCTAGAACACTGAATAACACAGACACTTATTCTGGCTCCACTGTGAGCTAGGCCAGTTTCCTAGCTCTTTACAACCACAGTATGATAGAGTTTCTATTAACAGATGAAGCACTGAGAGTTTAAGGAACTTGCCCAAGACTACCAAAATAGTGAGAGCTGGGAAATACTCATGTAGTAGCTACTTCTTTTTGTATAATAAATTACACTAAAACATAGTGGCTTACACAACACTAGTCATTTGTTATAACTTAGTTTCTGTTGATCAGGAATTTGGGAGCTTGTTGGCTGGGAGGTCTGGCTCAGTATCTCTCATGAGTTTTCCAGAAGGTGCCGGCCAGGTTCTAGCCATGTGGAGGCTTGACCAAGGCTGGGGAACTTGCTTCCTGGGGGAGGGGGCTGTTCCTCACAGGGCCAGCAAGTGGATGTGAAGCAGGCTAGTAAGATAGGGAATCAATAGATGGATCTGGAACCATGTGGACATCAATACCTCAAGATGGCTGCTGGAAGACCCTCTCTTGGAAGCCAGAAGAAACCCCGAATATTCTTCAGAGGCCTTAGAATTGGGCCTTCCTGGGGAATTGATGGTTGGGGTAATCAATCAAAACAGTGAACACCTGGGACTCCTCCCATGCTCTTAGCAAGGGGGTGGAATAATGAATAGTTTAAAAAGCAGGTGCAAAGGTCAAATCACTCTCCTGCTTCTGCTCTGGGTTCCTGCCCTGCTGCTCTCTGCCCTTGTGGCTTCTGCGTCCTGCTCTCGCCATGTCCCCCCTGCATGGATCAACACGCAAGTAAAACCTGTGCATTTATAATCTATAATGAGAAATTTTAAAATCAGCCCTCTTTATCACTCTTCAGCTCCTTACCCTCTATCGGGGACCCATGATCTGTTATTTTCTCCCATTTCTCTTCCCTCCCTACCTTAATAAATTACTGGCCTACCTAACCTGACAGTGCTCTGAAATTCATTTCTGCAGCATAAGTCAAGAATCTGGATTAAATCCGGTAACAGATGCAGACAAGCCCCAATCACCTCCATTCAGGACTTGCCCCAGGGCCACTTGAGTGGCCTCACACAATGGCAGCTGATTTCCTTGATAGGAAGTAATCCAAAAGCCCAAGGCAGAAGCTACAATGACTGTTATGACCTAGCCTCAGAAATGACATGCTCTTTCACCCATGTCCCTGGTCACAATATGTGAGGGACCACACAGGTCATCAGTACAGGAGATAATGATCAGTGGAGGTCACCTTGGAGCTGCTACCACAGTCCACCCTCTGGTTTCAAAGATTCGTGTCCCTGTACATGCAAAATGACTCGCAGCCTTCCAAGGTCTCCCGAGTGAGTCTCATGCCATTACAGCATCAGCTTGAAATCCAGGATCCCATCACCTAAATCCAGTTCAGGTGCAAATGAGGCTCTTCAGGTGAGATTCCTTCAGTACAGACCTTTTCATCTGCAAACCTGTGAACAAAAGAGACACTTTATCTTCTCTTCCCCTTCCCTCGCCACAGGTCCAACATACAATGGGGGAACAAATGTAGGATAAACTATATAGACTCTCCCATTCAAAATGGAGAAAAAAGAGAGGCATGTGTGAGTTGCTGGTTCATAATAATTCTGAAATCCACCACGGTCACTGGGATACCGCTCGAGGCCACCACAGCCAGAATTTAAATGCTCAGCTCTAACTGCAGGGTCCATGCTATTAACTACTACTCAGTACCATCTCTTAAGTCTTTACATGGCTTTGTAACTTTTTTGGTAGTCTAAGACTTGAAAATCCTTTGTGATTATTTGTAATTATTGTCTTTTCTTCCTTCAATACCATTGTCATTTGCATATTTTATGGAAGCTTCATTTTCAGAAGCTGGCTTCAGATTTACCTTTGTTGCATTTTAATTGAATAAGAGGATTGTTTCAGATGATATTTGTCAGCAAACTGCAGTGAGCCAAAGTAATTGACCATATGTTAACTCAGAAAGCATTTGAAAACCCAAATATGTCCTCCTGATCAACAACGGATATTGATCCAGAAGAGGATGAGCTGCCAAGTCCCATTCACCTGCTTCACGCTGTTC
>JAQZBX010109972.1:0-10412 GCA_029593785.1 Cabassous unicinctus
ATAAATAAATCTTTAAAAGGGAAAAAATAAAAATAAAAAAATAAATTTACTTCTTTTTTTATTTTTAATAGCAAACATTTTCTGAAGCCTGACTCTACTTTAAATTGTTATATTCTGTCATGATGGCTACAACAATATCTCTCATCTCATATGCTCTTCTAGAGCCTTGTCACTCCCCCATCAAGTGGTAGAGTCTTATCCCCTGCCCCTTGAATCTTTGTAGCTTCTTGGCTTGCTTGTAACCAATAGAATACAGCAGACATGATAGTGAATGACTTCTGAGGCTAGCCCATAAAGATGGGCAGCAACTCCTTGTTTCATGGGACCTTCACTTTTAGAGCCAAGACATACCATGTTAAGAAGTCCTACTACCGAGAAGCCACCATGCCATGAGGAAGCCCAGGGCACATGCAGAAGTCACATGTATGTGCTCTGCACATGCTCCAGTCAACAGCCCCAGTTGTGGTCCTGGCCAAAAGGCAACATCAACTGCCAGGCAAGTGAGTAAATGCATAGAGACAAACTACAACCAATGTGTCCCTATCCCAATTCCTAACTCACAGAATTCCTGTGCTTAATAAAATGATTGTATTAAATGGCTATATTTTGGGGGATAAATTATTATTCAACAATAGACAACTAGAACATATTTTATTCTTTTCTGAAGCAAAATATCCTAAGCCCTAAGTGATTGGTATGCTTGTTTCTTAGGTTACTCATTCTTAATGGAAGAAAGTTCAATTGTTATGTTATGATCTACCATGAAGATGGTGGGAGAATAAGCTCTCCTTCTGGGGGCCTCCATCTGGGGGCCTCACAGATTTTGAATAGAAAGGCTTGTTAGTTCCATGATGCAGTAGCTGGCTGGTGTGGTGAGGGAGTTCCATCTATTCCTGGTCACAGCAGATGGACATTTTCTGTATAGCATTTTCTTCTTTGTGTTACTAAAGCCATCAAGTTGGAGCCAATTTTATTTACATTATTCATATAATATTTCATTCAATAATTAATTTTATATACTACTATGTGGCATGCATAGCACCAGGCCTTAAGGATATAAAGTCAATCAAGATCACTTAGACATTGTCTTCATACAACTTAAAGTGTATGTAGATAAATAAACAATTGTGTGATCCCAGGACTAAACCCTTTATTGTGGAGAAGTATTAAAATCTCTCTCCCAAAATGGTATTAATAGCAGGAATAATAATTATTGCTGCCCCTATCTAAGCCTATTTGGTGACTATAAACTACTTTTTGGTGAATATTGGTAGCCACTAGTGGTTAGATCAGGTGAGGGCTATAATATCCCCTCATTCTTCAACCTCGTTTGAAGCAAGAGACTAAATATCATCACAAGCATGGACCATTTGCCTATAGATTGGAGGAAGTCCTCACTTCTGTCCTTGGGCTCCATGACAAATTAGTAATTCCAAAATAATAATTCCATGAAACAATTCCAGAGAGTGCCCTCTATTGTTGGCACACCCTGTTCAGAGAACACCCCTTGTGACTTGTCATCTTTCATGGGTTCTGGCTTCAGGACTCCAGTCTTCCATTACATCACAGAACCCCCTTTAGTCTTAGCTCTTAAGCCTCTCTTTTTCTCTCTTTCAGCAAATAAGGAGTGAGTTAATCCCTTTTCTCCTTTATCTTCCAGGGTTTGGTCTCTAGCAATCTGTCATGTTCTGGAGTTCAGTCGTCCATAGGCAGATGCCTGAAGGGACAGGAATGTGTCCTCAGGATCCTGAGGGTGACAACGGGAAGGAGAAGAGCTCCTAGGGGACTTCTGGCTCCTGGTGGAGCATCTGAAAAAATGACCTTTTCCTCCACAGAGATGAAACTCCTGCTAGCATTTCTGCTGTAATTTATGCTAAATAGTTTCCCAATTCTTTCTGGTGACCTTGTTCCTTTTCATAAGGGGTTGCTTCACTTTGTTTCCTCTGCACTATATCTGTATCAGATTCCTTAAAGTGTCTGGCCTATGGCGTCAGTCACCGGCCCTTTTACAGGTTTTCCCTTAGTATTCTTATATTCCAGGGGTCACTTCAAAGGGAATCCATGGTGGCGGAGGTGGGAGGAATGTGGGTGGAGTGGATGACTGGATTCATAAGGCTAAGCTTAAATGCTAATTGTCCCGCTTCATTAATCAACAATTCAAAATGGAATGTGTGCAGCAAGCTGAAGGGATAGACACACATAGAAAATTTCCCATTAAAACTGAGTGATGGAAGTAATTTCATTCCAACTGCAGTCATCTCCCAGTGACCCTACATGATCACATTTACTTCTCCATGTCTTTCTCTCCCAGTGACCCTACCAACATGACCACATTTACTTCTACATGTCTTTCTTCCTTAAGTAGGGCACTCTGACCAGGGCACTACCCTTTCCTTGTCTTCTTAGTACCTATTGGCAGCATAGACCCATGACCATATTTGCTCTCACTCAGCTGCCTATCACAGTTATACAATATATATTTTGGAATAATTTTTCTAAATGAGAAAGTTGGATGAATAATGTCCCTTAAAAATTCTGAGACCACATTATCTCTAAAAACTTTTTCAGCCCTAAACTCTTATGATTCTAAATCTCTCTATTTTGTACTTGAGGGCATGGTATTTATTTCCAGAAGGATCATTATGATCAACTCTCATTTTTCTTTTAAATAATAAATTCTTGAAAAAACAATGTTGGAGTATAAAGCTAAAAAGTTTAAAAATACAAAATAACAATTTTTTAAAAATAATAACAACATAAAATAATGCAAACAACAACCACAACTCCTTGCCCTTCCCTACAAAATAGAGAAAATGAAATGGATTAAAGAGCTGGATTTGTCTCCCCAGAGTACATTGAGCAGTGTTTCTGGATGAGTGATTTTCACTGGGTACTTGCTAAAAATGCAGATTCCTAGACTCCACATCAGATCTGCTCCATTAGTTTCTGTATTGTGTTAGGAAGGTGCCTGGGACGTATTAGGTGTTCAATAAATAGTAGTTATTATTATTGTTAGCAGGCAAAAATATTAAACATTATTGCTTTAAAAAAGGAAAGATAACAAAGGAAACCATCGGCAGGCATTTTCCTATTCTCAAAAGGCAGTATCAATTAGAAACTCAGGTGTGTGAATTCTCAACTGAGGATGGGATGAGAATAATGAAAAGGGAAGACCAGCCTTGATAAAATGAGTGAAATGCAGGAAGAGTAAAGAAGTGAGTCAAGACAACTTCATGTTCTTGATCCTAGGTGACGGATAAGCAGAAGATGATTACACTTTCAAAAGAATGGCACTGGCAACAAATGTTGGAAAAGGTCAAGAAGTCAGCATAGCTATGTGGCTCACCCAGAGCAGTTGGGCCAGGCCTTAGGAAAGGGACATCTGGGACCAATGTGTCACAGAAGAAATTGACAGTAATTCGTGACAGACATGATATGGAGAGAGAAAAAGAGTGAGGGCGAAGGAAAGGTAACCTTGAGATTTCAAGGCAGTGTGACAAGGATGGATAGTGTCAGATTTGCAGGAGAAAAATGAATAGGAGTTGGCTAAATTTTATATTTCTTGTAGTTGAAGTGTTATTTCAGAGATCTGGTATTTCTGGTTTATTCTGTTATAAAAGGAGCTTATACTATAGTTTATTATTCAAAGCTAGAGGTTTAATATTGCACACAGTTGATTATTTGAAGTTGGGGCACCTCAGCTAGCTCAAAGTGCTTCTACATGTTCCGTGACACTTCCCTTTCATCCTTCTCTGCCTCTTTAACTTAATATCCACCTCCTTTCTATGATTCATTTGGGTTTTCCAACAAATCCCTCCTGACAAGCCCACAAATCTTCCCAAACTTAGTGCAATGTCATGGAGCTGAACTAACCCCCCAATTTTTGTCTTGACATTTGGGCTGTTCTTTCAGGTGTACAAGAAGAAAGCATCATGATAACAGGATTAAAAGTCACAGGGGAAGGTGCCTGGGAAGTAGATGGCCCTGCCACAGGGTCCCGAGAGCTGTTCACACCCACGTGAATGACAACTGCAGGTCTCTGAGAGTTCCTGAGGGGAGGCACGCAGCAGAAAGCTCACAGCTTGATTTGCAGATGCCAATTTGAGCTTGCAGCCTGGTATGTGTTTTGATTTGAGGACTCGGCAAACTGGATGAGAAAGTGATAAATAGGTGATGAATATGGAACACAAACAGCCTGTTTGTATTAAACTGTCACCTATCTTTTGAGAGGCACATTTTTAAGAGGTGAAATGTAGCTGAAGTTGGAAGTTAGAAATTTGCAAAAGTTTGCATGCAATGCTATTGGGAGATAACTGTTTAGAGGAAATGGTCCTAAGAAAGTAGCGGTTTTACTCCTATCACATTCTGACTTTGATTCTTGTCTTGAGAAAACTGCTATTGAAATGAAAACTTCACCTCTAGACAGGATCTGGGGTCATGTCAAGAAGCCAGATGTGTCCTCACAGAAAAAAGGAACTGACAGCTGGAGCCTTCTGCTGCAGAAGTTCCCAACAGCAATAATGAGACGGTCAGCCTCACATCTTCTGCAAGGAGGCAAACTTCCTCCCATCAGGTGCATTGCCTGCACAGCTGCAGAAATGCCTTTGATAAAATTCAAAGAGCCTTAAGAATTATAATAAAAAAAAGATCACCAACTCAAAAATTCTCATGAGCATAAGCCCCACCATGGGAACTTATTAAAGAAACATATACTAAGTCCCTGTGATTTTGATTTGGGAGGTTTCAGATGGTCCTGGGAATCTGTATTTTTAATAAGCAACCAGGTGATTCTGAAAGAGCAAACTCCAAGAATCACACTTAGAGAAACAATGAATTAGGAAAGGATGGAAATGAAAGGGACCAACAGACCTACCTTCCCTCCTCCCGTGGGTATTTATGGAACCCTCACTGTATGCCAGGCACTTCCCTCCAAAACAGGGGCACAATGCTATATTGGTTTTCTAGGGCTGCAATAACAAGTTACCACAAACTGGGTTGCTTGAGACAACAGAAATCCATTCTCTCACAGTACTGGAGGCCAGAAGTCCGAAATTAAGGGAACGGCAGCATTGGTTCCTTCTGGAGGCTCTGAGGGTGAAACCATCCCATGCCACTCTCCTAAGTTCTGGAGATTGCTAGCAATCCGTGGCATTCCTTGGCTTGTTGATCTATCACTCCAATCTCTGTCTCCATCTTCACCAACTTCTTTCTCTGTATCACTGTTTCCATTTCTGTTTCTTATAAGGACACTCCCATTGGATTTATGGCCAGCCCTACATCCAGCTTGATCTCACCTCATCCTTCCTTGATTACATCTGCAAAGACCCAGGTAAACATGAAGTTTGGGGGAACATTATTCAACCTATTACTAACAGTGAGCAAAAATAGAACTGATCCCTGTTCTCATGGAGCTAATAGTCCAGTTAATCAAGTAGTCACAACAAAGAAATGTAACAGTTCAACCATGAAAGCGCTTTAAAGCAGAGATGCATTTTGCTGTGAGACAGCCATGTGTAATCTATCAATCAAGAACCATTTTAATTGCTCTTATTATTCCCTTTCTAATGTATTATTTATGTAATAAGGATGCAAAACATAAAAAGTATTTTTATATAAACTTCAGGAGACTGGCAATCTATTTGGGGACAATGGAACAACTATATATGAATCAAATATAAAACAATGCACTATATTACACAGTGAGACACAAAACTAGTAAGTGCTCAGAGAAAGACCAGACACTGAAAGATGATGGAAGGTTTTCATTGGGTAGGAGGGAGGGGATTCTAATAGAGGTAGGTACTTTATTTACTCCTCAAAGTGATCCATCACCAGCCCTGTGGTTTCCATGAGAAAGTCATCAGGACACACACACACATTGGGTCACATGCAAGAACTGGTACTAGAGCAGCCCTTCTAAAAGCCTGGGGGGTTCAACTTTTACTCCTGCCAAGTTCTCAGCTTTCTGGGTTAGCAATTTCTAAGCCTACAGCTGTGCTCGAAGTACAACTTAACTCCCACTTAAGTCAATTGGGGAGTTTACATACTTGAGCTAATTTGAGACTAGCTTTCCTTGGACTTTGGGCAGGAGTAAAAGAGTGCCTCATGCGTAGTAGGAGCTTAATTATAAACGATTGCTGAATTACTTAAGTAAAACAAGTCTACTTAAGCGATTTCTTCTCCTTCTCCTCTTCCTCTTCTCTTTCTTCCCCTTCCTCTTCCTCTCCCTCCCCCTCTCTTTCCCTCTCTTAGCAATAAAAATAAGAAATGGCTATTGACTAGGTTTTGGAGAATTGTCTTGCCATGGGTATTTTCATCTTTTTTTTTTTTAAGTACAGTTATGTTTGATTTAGTTTTATCCACTGATTTAAATCTACCTATCATTTACAGAGCTTTTAACATGTCCCAGACACTTTGCTAATACTTTATATCCATTATCCCACAAACACTCCACAAATATTATTATTCTCATTTTACAGAGAGGTCTTTTTACAATCCTAAGCCAAGTCCTTCAGACCCCAAAATCTATGCAAGTTCACTACCTCACTATCTGAGGAGGTAGGCAACTTTAAACATATTTCATAGTAGTAACTATGCCTAATTCTGGCATGGTAGCTGTGCCCAAAGGGGTCAAGTAAACCTACGTGCCATTTCAACTCCATTGCGAGAACCCTACTGTTTCCTCTTCCTTCCTTCTTTGCTGCAATTAGACAGATTCCTTTTACGGTGCTTTGATATCTGGTCTTGTTTCCCTTCTCCTAGGCCTCCTTTCTGGCATTTTCAACCATAATTCCCCTAATTTAGAAGCCTCTTTCTGTCATGTTTGCCAGAACTGGGATAACCCTGGCTCAATCCTCCTCTGATCTCCAAGATGGAAGTTCTAAGCCCCAGGGCCCCAGATCCCTGGGTGATGAATAGAGGGCAGGTCGGAATCCAGGGTACTGGGGAACCTGTAGGAGTATTGTTGCATTAGGAGATTTAGGTGCACAAGAGCAGACCACATGTGTCAAGGGCACTAAATAATCTAAAGACAACAAAGACCCCATTTTGATCGTTGCTTTTAGAAACAACATAGTCTTGATGACCCATGAATTGCTTTTCAGTGAGCCAGACTGGCCAGCATTTTGTCTGAATGTCCCTCAGCAAGTCTGCCTAGGGAGATTTTTACAGAGAAAGCTCTGTCTCAGAAACCAAACTGACCGTTTATTTCTCAGGCTGTTTATTGAGACCTGCTATTGTAATGCTAATTTAGCTTCTGTTCATATTGAGATGACTTTTTAGAATGCTAGAATACGAATACATGGGAGCAGAATTCTATAAACCAATTAAAAATATTTTCTGGAGTATAGAAACCAGCAATCTATTTGATAGACTTCTGTAGAAAAAAAAAATGCAACATTCAAGCATCAGTAGTTACCAACCAAACATATAGGGAAATTAACTCTTCTTCAAAAAAATTATGAGGTCAGCATATCTCCTTAACTATACAAGGGAAAAAACATTCCTGGCCAGCTGATTCCAGAATCCTTACTACTCAATATCCTTACATTGGGGATACATGTAGGGTCATTTTCAGACTTCATAGGACCTAGACCCCCATCATCTCAAACACATTTCATTGCACCCACATCATGTATATATATGTGTGTGTGTGTGTGTGTGTGTGTACTTTTGGGGTAAAGATTTTGGAAATAAATTTATCATTTTACTTTCAAAAACAGTTGGCTACAGATTGTTCACTTAATTTATCACTGACTATAATTTCTTAGCAATCATTATACATTGGAATAATGCTTCCAATGGAATGCTTGCAAATTGTTTTCAAACATAACAAATGATAATGAAAGAAGTTGACATAATGTTTCATATTGTAGACATGTAAATAAACATCTAAGAATTTTGATTTTGCAATCTTATTCTTACAAGACAAAATTGTTTTTGTATTTGGAGTCAACATTTTCTCTTTCAGGATTCAACCATTTTATTAAGACCTTGAGGAAGTCTTACCCCAAGCATTGTGTCTACTAAATACAATGGACAGAATGGCCTTGGATGGGTGCCCCAGTTCTCTTAGCTTAATGGCTCTAGCCATTATGATTTTCTTCTAAATGATCTTGCTCTTATTTTATGTCTTCCAAATAACCTTCTGATGGTAACTGGACAACTCAGTAACTTTCCTCCACAAAGAAAATGTGCTGAGAAACTAAGTCCAATATTGCAAATAATAAATGTGTGTGCATATAAATAATTACTATGCATAAAATTTACTGAATGGCTACTATGGGTCAGACATAACTATATGCTTTATACACATTATTTTTCTCCCAATACTTTATATGTCTTTGTGCTTTTTGAACACAGTTGATGAAGGGGTGTTATGGACTGAGTTATGTCCCCCAAAAAGATATGTTGAAGCCCTAACCCCTGTCCTGTGAATGTGGACCTATTTGGAAATAGAATCTTTAAAGATGTTATTGGTTAAGATGAAGCCATCCTGGATTAGGGTGGGCTCTAATCCAACATGACTGCTGTCCTTATAAGAGAAAATGGGGCACAGAGAGACAGAAGGAAGAACACCATGTAATGACTGCGGCAGAGAATGCCATGGATTGCCAGCAAGTTATTGCCAGAAACCAGGAGAGCAGCATAGAACAGGTTCAGAAGAATCACGGCCTGGACTACACCTTGATTTTTAACTTCTAGACTCCCAAACTGCAGAGCAATAACTTTCTGTTGTTTTAAGCCACCCAGTTTTTGGTACTTTGTTATGGTAGCCCTTGGAAACTAAGACAAGAGGAAAAGAGAAGAACAGGCAAAAGAGCTGGAGATTAGAGAAATAGAATAAACAGAAGATCCTAGTGACCTAGCAGTAGTTCATCCTCCAGGTCCTCCTGTAGTTAATTGCTGTACAATCTTGAGAAAGTTATTTAACTTCTCTGAACCTTGGTTTCATCATCTGCAAAGTGGAAATAAAAAATATTATGCACTTCAGAAAATTTTTGTGAAAATTAAAGGACCCAATATACTTAGAAAAGGACCTGGCAAATATCAAATATTCAACAAATGTTAATTATTATTATGAAATCTACTTGAAAACTTAACCTGAATTTAGCCTTTCTTTGGGACTTAGTACTCTACCCTGAGTGACACTCCTGGGGCCAATGGAGGTTCAAAAAAAAATCAGAAAGTTTGTCTGCGATGTTATTATGTAGTACAATCTATGAAGAGAAAAATTTTGATAAGTTTAGGATTTGGGTAGAATCTTTGAATTGTCCAGCACTTTGGTATTTCATTTTGTTTCTGTTGCTTTGAAGTTAAAACATTTTAAGGCATGTTTTCTTACTCTTTTGAAAATACAAAACATTAAACAAAGGAGGGAAAGCATCCTCCAAGGCTTAGGCACCTAGAGGTTACAGGATCTTCACAGTTTCTAAATTGTAGGGCCAGCTGCTCTCCCATCTCCCAATACAGAACAGATTTTTAGCCCAGAATTCATGGCATTTCTTTCATGTCCTTCATTAAAGCATTTTTGCATGATAGCAACTTCAGCTTTATTTCTCTTCTTTCTCTTTTGGCCAGTATCTTATCTGGCAGCATTATCAGTTAAATATTCATTGGTCAAATTAGAATTCAGCCAAATGCCTTCTATTTAAAATGGCTGGGTGAATAGAACGATCATTTGTCAATGTCCCTTTCTGGATTGTTAGTGAGACAGACTTGCACACATTATTTGAGATGGAAAAATGAATAGTTTCAGTTGCTATGGTTACAGCTAGGGTATGGGGTAGTTGGTTACAAGTTTTCTTTGTTTTTAGACTCTAAGCATACATCTACATGTGCATACGCATACCTGTTTATGTACCTAAGCCCTAGGTATTCTAGAAAGAACCGATTTCAAATATTCTGTCCCAATGTCTCCATTAATCCCTTTAGCATTGTTATATTATTTATCATTATTTTCTCTTCAGAAGTTAGGATTTCATGTATATCACAAAAAGGATGCCAGATATATTGCCATGGCTTACTACCTTCCAATGGTCTGAAGATGATCAGACTTTTGCTTATGTTGAACATTCATTTCTCAGTATCACAGTTTGTTTCCTTATTCTTAAAGAGTATCTGTTTAAACATCAAAATAACCTAGCAATAAAAAGTAACCTTATAATGTGAATATTCTCGCTGTCCTGATTTTGTGATAATCAGGATAGGCTAAACATTCACTGTATTAGAAACCATGCATGTGTCCCCAGACCTAGTTTTTCTCCCTAGGCTGGTTTTTAGAATACTGGTGATAAACTAAGACTTATTTATTATATGACCATCCTGTATGGGAAAATACTGTAACTTTGGGTATCTTTGGTCAACCTTAAGGGATATAGCAGGGAGATGGATGTGGCTTGGGTAGTTGGGCG
>JAQZBX010109973.1:0-10416 GCA_029593785.1 Cabassous unicinctus
GTGCATGTCACAGGCAGGGCAAGTGAGGCCCCGCTTGCCTCTCACAAGACCACCCGGAGGCCCTGGAGTGGAGGCCGCCCCGCCCCAGCCCTGCTCACTGGGCTCCTGCTCGGCGTCCATCTTGGCCTTAAGCAGCATCCGCAGCCGCGACACCTCCTGCCGCTTGAGCTCGTCCAGCTTGGTGCGGACGTGGTGGCTGACAAAGTCCAGCTCACGGCTCAGCTTCCCGCTCTGTCCAGAGAGGAGACACAGGTCAGGTTGGGGCCTGGGTTGGGGGGCATCCTGGGCAGCCTCACCCTCCTCTCTGTTCTTCTCTAGAACCTTCTGCAAGCTTTCTGACCCCCAGGTCTCACCCCGCCCCTCCCCTGCTCACAGTCCCCATGGCTCCTCTGAGTCCCCAGGACAGGGTCCCAGCCCCTCGGCGGGGCATTCGAGGCCCCGCCCATCTCTGCAGCCCCACCTCCCATCACTCATGGAGTCACACTTTTCCCACCTCCAGGACTTGGCACATGCTATTCCCTCTGCCTGGGATGCTGTTCTACCATCCCTAGCCAGAGCCTCACAGTCCACAGGCACCCAGCACCTCCCCTGAAAAGAATCTCGACACCCCCATCACCCTGCCACACACACACACACACACACACACACACACACACACACACGCTGGGCTGCCCCCGACACGTGCCTGAAGCTACCTCTGTTACCCATCACCTTGGATGACGTCTGCACCTCCATCAGAGCAGCTGACCCTGTCCCTATCCTGCTCACAGCCCCTCTGTGGCTCCCAAGTGCCCTTAGGACAGAGTCCCAGCTCCCCAGCCTGGTGCTCGAGGCCCTGGAAGGAGTGGCACCCAGCCCTCCAGCCCCACATCTCCCCTGTCTTTATTTGGGTTTTAAGAAGCCACCAGAAAAGAGCTGAAGGCGCCGGGATACTTCATTTAAACACGCACCCCCTCCACTTGGACTTCTATGCCACGGGCGCTCCCGCTCGAAATTCAAAACCTCCCGTGGGGAATCCTTTCCCTGGCAGCCCCCTCTCACTTGCCGACCTGGACCGGGTCCCTCTCTGGGGCGTCCCCAGCACCCTTGCTACCTCAATCACTGCTGTTGAGACTCACGCCCTCTCTCCAGCCAGCTTGGGGGGTGGGAGGGGATGGGGACGAGGCCCTGGGAGGCAGCCCGGCCCGGCGACAGTGGTGACGGCCAGAATATCCGCGACCCATCAAGCGGCCGCCACGTGCCTCCCCCAGGGCTGAACTCAGGCTGTCCAGCCTCCGCTCCTGCCAACACCTCTCAGCTACAGGGAACAAATCAGGACCCAGAGAGAAGCCACTTGCCCCGGGTCCCTCAGACCAGTGATGGGTGGGAGGCCGGGAGGCTGGTTTCCAGCCTGAGGACCGAGCTGTTGCTCCTTCGGCAACACATTGTGTTTGCTCCAAGTGGGGGTCCTGGGGCCTGTGCTCAGATCCCAGCCCTGGCACCGCCCAGCTTTCCCTGCTCCAGGACTCAGATGGGGCTGAGTTCATTAGTTCTGGCAGCTGGGATGACTGCGTTCATCAGGCTTATGGTGAAGGGCAGGCTATTGCTCGTCTGCACCATCACCCCTTGAGGGAGAAGCTGTTCTATGAGCCCCTCACCCCCTCCCCCATTTCCCAGATCAGCAAACCAAGGCACAGACAGGTGCGGCCACTTGCCCAGGACAGCAGAAGGTCCCACGCCGGAGCCTTCCTGCTTCACCGCCCGTGCTCTTCCTGTGTGACCTTGGGCTGAACCCCCTTCTAAGAAGCGACTTCCTGTCCCTGATTCTCTTTTGTGATTTAGAAAAAAGCCTGGGCTGGACCCCTTGGCCCCCCTGGGGAAACCAGCTCTTTCCTGGCCTCTGCCTCGGTGGGTGCACCCCCTCCCCGCAGCTGCTGGCACCCGGGCCCACCTTGATGTCCTCGGCGTTGGCGGCCTGCAGCTTCTCGCGGAAGTGCCCGTCGGTCTCCAGCACGTTGATGACTTCTTGGAGGTAGCGGTGGTAGTAGAGCCCAGTGTCCTGGGATGACAAGGACGGGCATAGCGACCCCAGGCCCCACCCTTTTCCCATCCTCTCCTGCAGGCAGGCCCTCAGGCCCATGGCCCTGGGTGGCAGCTCAGGGACCCCAGGACCCCCTGGGGCTCAAACCCCACTCTGCTGGGCAACCCCAGAACTGCTTAGCCCACGGGGCTGCTTCACCCACCCCCTTCCCAGCTCTACAGAGGGAACACCCGGCTCCGTGCCACGCACAGGGTGGGTGCTTAGAGTAGACGTGGCAGGTATTTGTTGGGAAGCAGTGACGCTTTCGCTCGCTCATTCAGCCATTCAACAAGCATTCACAGGGTCCCAACCACGTGCCAGGCACTGTCCTAGGGGACGTGGCAAGTGAACAGGACGAAACTCCCAGGGCTTCTGGTCCTGTCCCCACCCGGGGACAAACAGCAGGGCAGCATTTTGTTTAGGCAAAAAATTCCCTACCTCGCAGAGCCATGGTGAAAAGAAAATGAGATAAATTGTCTAACATGATGATAAGAATATAAAAACCCTCCATCTACTGGGGCTCTTGTCACAGACCTTGACGAGCACAGTGGTGAGAGATAAAGGGCAGTGGCCTGACAGTCATCATCGCTGCCACTCGCCTCGGCTCACTCAGCATGGCGGACCCCGAGGGACGGAGAGCAAGGCCTCTGGGGTCTGACTGTGTGAGTGGCTCGTGTCCTGTGGCGCGTAACAAATCCACACCTCAGTGGCTTGGAGCCACACATGGTTGTCGTCTTGGAGTTCAGGAGCAGAGAAGTTCAAAATGGGTGGGCAGGGCTGCGTGCCTTCCGGAAGATTCTCTCGGGGAGAATCCGTTCCTTGGCCTTTCCCATCTTCTAGAGGCCGCCTGCCTTCCTTGGCTCGTGGCCCTTTCCTGACAGCGCTCCAACCTCTCACCCTCTGCTTCCGTCGCCACCTCTCCTCTCTCCCTCTTTCCCATCTAAGGACCTTTGCATTGGGCCCACCCAGATCACCTACTTGTACCAAGAGCCTTAACGTAATCACCCTGCAAAGTCCCTTTTGCTACATAAAATACCATATTCACAGGCTCCAGGCGTGAGGATGTGGACATCTCGGGGTGGGGGTGGGGCGCTATCCAGCCTCACAGGGTGCTGTGAAGATTAGGTGAGTTAATGTCCTAAGATATTTAGCACAGTGCTGGGTGCTTAGTAGGAGCTGCCAATGTTCTTATCATTGTTACGCAGGTCATTGATGTTTATAATCTTTTGCTGCTTTCCAGTAGCCTTGGAAAAAAGAATAAACTCTCCACTGCGGCCCACAGGGCCCCATAGGATCGGCCCTGTCCCCTCTCTGCCCTTACTTCCCACCCTCTCCCCCACACTGGTCCCCTCAAGTCCCTCCACTTATTCTGCTTCTGCAGCCCCCAGCCTCGGCCCACGCTGTTCCCTTGGCCTGGAAAGCTCCCTTCCCCACCTCCTGACCTCCCCAACCATCACCCCCATCCTCAAGGAGTCCTGCCCTTTGTCTTCCATCTTCCAGAGAGCCAGGCTGGTCTAAGAGGGCAAGGGGTTTGCACACGGCTGGACCCCAGGGACCAGCCCTGTTCCCGGCTCAGAGTGGCTGTTCCAGAAACACATGGAATGAATGAAGGGAAAGGGGACCCAAAGGTGCTTCACAGAGCAGAGGTCTAACTGGCTGCATAGGTCTGTCCCAGGTGGTAGGGACCTGCCCCTTCCTAGAGGGAGCCGTAGGAAGTCAGACCACAGGGCATTGGCCTTGAGGATCCTTAAAGTTCCAAATTCCCAGAGATAAAGCTTTCATTGGGTTTAATAAACAGGCGTTGGGATTAGTTAAGTGGTAGTTCACGTGACCCTTTGTAGTTCAAACTACAACTCCCATGAGCCCCATGCGGGCCAGAACACCTCCAGCTAGCTAACATCGCCGGCCCATGGTGCCACTGGGAACTGTAGTTCCTTTTAGGATGGAGTCCTTCCTGGGGTCGCTTCAAAGAGCAGAGAGGTTGAGGTGGGCGATGCAGACTTTTCACTTAAAATTTGAGATGCACTCCGGCACCTCAGCGGTCCAACTCCCAACTGCCGGGGACTCAGAAACCCGTCCTCTCCCCAGTTTTTCGCCGCAGTCACCGGGGAGCCCCTAAAGACCCAGGGGCCTCGGGGGTCCGCGGGAAGTGTAGTACCCCTGCAAACACCTGTTTGGAGAGCAGGGCGGGGCCACTCACGGGGCTCTCTGTGGCGGGGCTCTCCTCCTTCTTGGGTGCCCCCCGCTCCAGGGGCACGGCCAGAACATCGCGCAGCAGCAGCAGCAGCAGCAGCAGCGCCGGCAGGAGGAGGGCGGTGCGGGGCCCAGCGGAAGCCATGGCGGCGTGGTCTGAGGGGAGCAAGGCACGGATGCTTGTCCCCAGCCTCCTCCTCCTCCCCCCGATCCAAGAGTCAAGGCTCGAGGCGTCACGTCCCCACAGACCCAGAACTCCGGGTCCCCAGTCCCCTCCTCCCGCAGACCCAGGAGTCCGGGACCCCAGCCTCCTCCCTTCCCAGAACCCAGAAGCGCTGGCGCCCAAGCCCGTCCTCTTCCAGGACCCCGTTTTCCAATGCCCTCGCCCCCAGGCCCCTCAGCCCCAGGCCCCGGGAGCCCGGCTCCCCCGCCGCTCACCTCTCTTCACTGCAGAGGGCGCGCACCCGAGCACCCCCGGGCGTTCCTGCGGATTTCCCCTCTAGGTCACGCCCAACTGCCCGCAAGGCCTCGCCCCCCGCCCTGATTTGTCCACGCGGGGGACAGTTCTCCCGCCCTTTCGTCCTCTTTTGGCGGCCCCGCCCTCCGCTCGCCGAAGTCGCTCGCCTTTTCTCGAAAGCCTCGCCTCGCCTCCTGCTTGCTGACGCCACGTTTCCGGCCTTTTAGGCAAAAGGAAGAGGGAACGCTTTCAACGAGAACTACAAATCCCAGCAGGCAGGGGGAGAAGGAGCCCATTTGCACGGGCCT
The DNA here is from genome assembly GCA_029593785.1 of Cabassous unicinctus. Taxonomy (NCBI): domain Eukaryota; kingdom Metazoa; phylum Chordata; class Mammalia; order Cingulata; family Chlamyphoridae; genus Cabassous; species Cabassous unicinctus. Next base: position 5,018 of record JAQZBX010109973.1, read on the forward strand.
CGTGGCCCCATCGCCTCGTGGGAGTTGTAGTTTTTCCATTCATTTTCGCCCCAAGAAGAGGCTGCAAGTTAGAGCTCGGTAGCAATTCCACCGCCCACCTTTTAAGCTTCTCCAGGTGTAGAGCGGGACTGCGATGGAGCCTCTCTCGGGTCCCTTTAAGGAACACCCCCATGCCATTCCAATTCAGAACCCCAGGAGCAGGGTTGCCTGGCTGCATCGGTGGCCGGGTGTCCATTGCTCTGTTGGAAGTGGACCGTGGGGGGTCAGGAGGGAGGGGGCTAGGGCAGGTCCCAGTGGAAATCCCCCCCCTCCCTCTGAACCCTCTTTCTTCCCCTACTTACTTCCCGAAAACCAAGAGATTAGGTCCCCAGCCCCCAAAGAGAGGGTCAGGTATGTTTAGAGATTGGCCAGAGAGGCAAGGCACTGGGGCGTGAACTGGAGCAGCCTCTCCCGGCACAGTGGGAGAAGTGAGAGTCTGCAGGACCCCAGGCAGGTGGGAGCTGGGAGTCTGGGGTGACTGGGGATAGGGTATTTGGGGTCCAGAGGCTGGAGTTCCAAAGCCCGGGTCTAGGAGAGTCTCAGACTGTGGGCTGCAAGAGAGTTAGGTCCTCCGGGGAGGCGAAAATGGACTCCTGGGCCCCTGATAGCCAGGAAAGCAGGAAACAGGCTGCTGGGTCCCTGGCGGGGGTGGGTGCTGGAACTCAGGCTGCCTGGGTCCAGATTTAAGGTTTACCATCAGGTGTTGGAGGGCAGAGGCCATTGGGATATTGGGTCTGGGCCCTGACTCCTGCTTGCTTTTCCAGAATGTCTCAGGAGAATGACACATGGAAAAAAGAGTGAGTGGGAAAACTGCCTGGGCATGGGTGAGGGGAGAGGGGCAATGTAAAGCTTGATTATGCTGCCACCCATTCAGCTCTGGCCTCATGGCTGTATTTACAGTCTTTCAGGAAGGGGCTGGGGGCCTGGACTCCTGGACCCTAAGGGGAGGGAGCAGACCATACACTCATGGGTCTGAGGGAGGAAGGACTGGGGGCCTGGACTCCTGAGTCCAGAGACAGGAGCAGGCCTGGGTCCCTGGCTCTGGGATTCTAGATGGGTTATTGCGGTGAGCTTCAGAACTGGCGGGAAAGGACAGGCTCAGGTTCCACGCCTCTGTGACCTCACATGTGCTCAGAACCCCATGTGGGGTAGGGAGGGGAGGAGGGGCCCTTGGGCAGCCAGGGTGCCCTGTTTGCCATCACCATGAGCCTGCATCTCCCTCAGGGCCCTGGGGGATGAGCTCGCTGCCATGAGGCTGCAGAAGCTGGAACAGCAGGTACTACGCCCTGAGAATCCATCTTTTCCACCCCCATCTCCTCCTCCACAGGAGCCCCAAGCCCAGGCCTTGCTCTGGGATTCCCGGGTCCCCTTGGCTCTCTCTGGGTCTTAGGTTCTCCAATTTGGGGAAATGAGAAAATTTGGGGAATTGGGGTTCCGAAGAAAGCAAACCCTGGTGATAAGACTCCAAAATTGATAAGAAACGAGGGTTCTGGGGACAGGACTCCTAGGTCCTGGGGAAGGAAGAGGTGGTGCCTGGACTCCCGGGTCTGAGGGAGGAGGACTGAGGGCCTATAGGCCTGGACCCCTGGGGCCGTGGGGAGGAAGGGGGTGACGGACCCTCCCACCGATGCAGGCCTCCCCTTGCCCCAGGCCCCACCTCACCCCTGTCTTCCCGTCCGGCTCCTGGCCCCCACGACCCCCTCTCCCGCCCCCGCAGCGGCGACTCTTTGAGAAGAAGCAGCGACGGAAGCGCCAAGAGCCCCTCATGGTTCAGGCCAATCCTGATGCTTCCCTGCGGCCCCGGCGACCGCGGCGGCGGGAGGAGCGCCTCGCGGGTGACAGCGGTGAGCCAAAGGCCCCCAGGGGACGCGGGAACGTGGGCCTGGACTGAAGGGCTCAGAGGGCGCCCGAGGGGCGGGGCCTGTAGGAGCCCTGGGGCGGGGCCTCGCGGAATCGTGGGCGGGCCCAGGAGAGCCGTGGGCGGGCCCCGGGAGGATGCGCGGGGGCGGGGCCCGAGGCGATTGGGCTCGGCCGAGCTCGGGGCGGGGCCTAGGAGAGTGCAGGGCGGCCTGGGGCGGGGCCTGGAAGAGCGAGGGCGGGGCGGGGAGGCGGGGCCTGGGTCATTTAGAAGAGGGGTCCCGAGAGACCTTGGGCGCCGGCCGCGGGATCCATCGCTCAGCCGCGGAGCCCGGAACTATTTCGCCGCGGGGCTGTGCGTGTTGGAGCCCCAGGATGGACCTGGGGGACTGAGTAGGTCTCGGGAGACTGGGCGGTCAGTGAATTCAGGGCGAGGTCCGGGAGCCCACTGCGGGGGCGGGTCTCCGCGGGCGCCGGGAATTAGTGGAGCGGTCAAATGGGCCTTACCGCACCTTCTCCCAGGCCCCGGGAACCCTTTCCTCCAGGAGAACGTGCCAGAGGCGCACCTGCGCCCTGGCGCCCACAGCGCCCTCAGCACGGTGAGCTGCGGTGGCGATGGCAGCGGCGAGCGCGGCCCCCTGGCGTCGCCGACAGAAGCAGGTAGCCCTGAGCCCCCCTCCACCCAAGACCCCCAGCATGCCACTCCACTGGAACCCAGGAGTCTGGGGCCTTGATCCAGCCCCCACCCCCTCCTCCTTTAGGAGGCTGGGCCCTTGCTACCTCTTCCCCCAGGACCCTGGAATCCAGACCCTCAGACTCCTCCTTCTCCAACGCGCAGGAATCTGAGTGTCCAGACCCTTCCTCCCCCAGTACTCAGGAATCCCGGTCTCTTGGCCCCCTCCTTGTCCTGGCTCCCAGACAGTTCAGATCCGGAGTTGGAGGAAGTCTCCGTGGAGGACGTTCCCGCCTCTCCCCCTCCTTACAAAGAGCCTCCGGGGACTCGACGCCGGGGTTGGCCAGCCCGCCAACGACCTGGTAATTGTGGGGACTTGGGAGCGAACTCTGGTCCCCTGGGCCATGGCTAAATCTCCACCGCTGTGGGCGTCCCCACCATTTTTGGGTAACAGCTTTATTGAGATATAAGTCAGATACCATAAAATTCACCCCTTTCAAGTGTGCCGTGACTAGTATATTCACAGAGTTGTGCAACCAGAATCACAATTTTAGAACATTTTCATCATCCTCAAAAGACACACTGTAGGGATTAACAGTAACCTCACAACCCCCAGTCCCTCGATTCTAGGCAACCGCTGATTTACTGACCATCTCTGTAGATTTGCCTATTGTGGCCATTTCATAGAAATGGGATCCTACAATATACGGCCTTTTGTGTCTGGCTGCGTCCACTCAGCTTCATGTTTTCAAGGTTTATTCCTGTTATGGCATGGATGTGCTTCCTTCCTTTTGATGCCGAAAAATATTCTCTTGTAGGGACATTCCTTTATTTATTTATTTTGGATATGTGGCCTGGGGATTGAACCCCAGATTTCATATGTGGGAAGCTGGTACTCAACCACTGAGCCACATCAGCTCCTCTGAGTTGGTTTTTTCATTTGTTTCGAGCAGGCGCTCAGGCACTTGAGCCACATCCTCTCCCGGGTCATTCCATTTTATTCTCATGCAGGGACAACTATTTCAATGTCAGGATTCTTAATACCATCCCAAAGTCCTCTCACCCCCCATCTTAGCTCCCCAGTCTCTCCCGTGCTCTCTCTGAAACAAGGAAAAAGGAGGCTCCACTTTCCTCCACCTGGAAAGAGAGACAGACTCTCCACTACCGCCCTGCGCATGCGGGAGGAGGAGGCTCTGGGTATGCAGACGCTTAGGCCTTCTCTGGCTAGCACAGGTGACCTGATCCCAAGCCCCTAGAACCCTGACGTCCTGGGCTCAGTTCCCGTGTTCGTCCATCCACCCCAGGGTCCAACACGGAGGAGGAAAGCGAATCCCAGGATGGCGGAGATGAATATGCTGAGCCCAGTCTGGGACCAAGCCCTGGAATGGATAGCGACCAGGAGCAAGGAGACTTGGCCTCCGACAAGGTGGGAGGAGACAGAGCGGGTAGGATGGAGGATGAGGAGGGGTAGCCTCGGACCTCCGGGAAGGCTGGGGCTAAGATCCTGTGGCCCCACCAAGGCCCCTTTTACTGACAAGCCTGTTGAGATGGGGCTGGCAGAGGCTGTGCGAGCGAGCCAACAGTCCTACCCATCTAGAGGATTTGAATTCGCTTGGGCGTGGCCAGTAGAATCCCGCCCTTGGAAAGGCGGCTTCGCAGCTTCGGAGCAGGAGGAACAGCGCTAGGGAAGGGCCAGTTGGCAGTCCTAGTGGTGGTGATGGCTCGGGGTAGATCTGGGCATTTTATGTTACCTAGACCCAGTCCACCTCGGTTCTAGCTAAATCGGTGGGTGCCCTCAAGGAGATTCTCCCATCAGTAGAGTGGGTCCGGCTGCAGGTCGGTCGGGAATGGAGCTGGCCAAGCCTAGGTGATGAGGGCTGGGTGGGTGGGTGTGCCGGGGCAGGGGAGGTGGCCGAGATGTTTGACCAACAAGCAGAACACCAAGGCGCGAGAGGACACAACCTTGAACCGGGTGGCCAAAGCAGTCTGGCAAAGCGGGGGTGGGGTGGGTGGAGGGGTTGGGGTGGCGCCCAGCTACCCCTCAACTTTGAATTTGGCGCCTGCGTTAGGGCGAAGTCCTGGAAGAGAAGAAAGAGGAGGCAGAGTCTCCAGCCACCAACTCCCCAGCGGCCGCCAAAGAGGAGGTGTCCGAGGCCGCGGGGGGCGCGGGCGGCACAGGCGGCGGCGACGTGGGGAGCGCGTCCCGCTCGCCAACCCGCGCCCCCGGCCCCCGGCTGGGCGAGGACATGGAGGCGTACGTACTGCGGCCGGCGCTGCGGGGCCGCACGGTGCAGTGTCGCATCAGCCGTGACAAGCGCGGCGTCGACAAGGGCATGTTCCCCTTCTACTACCTCTACCTGGAGGCGGCCGACGGCCGGAAGGTGCGGTCAGGCCCACCTGGGCCCGCGCGGGCCCCGCAGCCCCGCGAGCCAGCCCCACCTCCCGGGCACAGATCCCAACCCTTCCCGAGTTTACAAATCCCGGCAAAGCCAGGACCTGTCAAGGCCAACGCCAACGCCGAGACCCGCACAGAACGAGGCTCCTCGCCTTTCAGAGGCCCTTTCCGCCCCTCTGCACTCCTTAACCAAGCCTTGGCCCCTCTAGCAATGGGTCCCGTTTTTCCCAAAGGCAGGCCTCGCCCTCCCTGGACCCAAAAACCCCTCCGGGCCCTTTTTGGTGCGAGGAGTCTGGCTCCTCCCCGAGTCGTCTTTGCTGCCAGGTCCCGCCCCATCCCGAGATAAGCCCCGCCCCTCAGGAACCAAGCCCCCCCATCCCCCCACCCCACCCCACCCCCACCCCCCGGTCACAGGATTCCCATTCCGGAGCCGAG
>JAQZBX010109974.1:0-10415 GCA_029593785.1 Cabassous unicinctus
AATAAACGAATTCAGCACAAGATTAACATGCAAAAATCAGTAGTGCTCCATATACAAGTAATGAACAATCTGAGGAGAAAATCAAGAATAAAATTCCATTTACAATAGCAACTAAGAGAACTAAATATATAGGAATAAATTTAACCAAGGATGGGAAGGACTTATACATGGAAAATTACAAAATTTGCTAAAAGAAATTTTTAAAAATATCTAAATAAATGAAAGGACATTCCATGTTCATGGATTGGAAGACTAAATATTGTTAAGATGTCAATTCTACACAAAATGATTTACAAATTCAAATCAATAAAAATTCCAACAGTCTATTTTGTAGAAATGGAAAAGTCAATCATCAAATTTCTTTGGAAAGATCAAGGGATCTGAATAGCCAAAACCATCATGTAAAAGAAGAAAGAAGTTGGAGGAATACACTTCCTGACTTTAAAACTTATTACAAAGGCACAGTGGTGAAAACAGCATGGTACAGGAAAAAGGATACATATATATAAATAGAATCAAATTAAGAGTTCGGAGATAGATCCACGCATCTATGGCCAATTGATTTTTGACGAGGCTGCCATGTCTACTCAATTGGGAAAGAACAGTCTCTTCAACAAATGGTGCTGGAGAACCAGATATTCATATGCAAAAGAATGCAGGAGGACCCCTATCTCACACCATTTGGCAGTTTGATATTATTTATGAATTCCAAAAAGAGATATTGATTATGTTTGTAAACTGGTCTGTTCCTCTGGGCGTGATACCCCTTTGATTATATTAAATTCAGAGGTTTCACTTTTATTTTATTAAATCAAGATTAGGGCTTTGATTTGACCACGTCATTAGGGCAACTCAGTTTTGAGTCCCCACCCCCTTGGTGGGCGATATAAACAAACGCTCAAACAAGCACACAGAAGTAGATACACAGAGAAGATACACAGAGGAAGAGAGCTCTATAGACACGGCAGAGGTCCCAGAAAGAGAGATGAGCCATTCACCTGATAGTTTACAACTAACTTTGTGAAAAGAACAGAGTAGCTGATCCCAGAAAGAAAAGAGCCCCGGGAAGAGAGACGAGAGTTATGCCAGCCTAAAGCTGAAATCAGAAGAAGCTGGGACCATGGAGCCTTAAGAGGAAGGAAGAAGGCTGAACTCTCACAGTCATCACTCGCCATCTGGCTTCAACACGTGGCAAATGACTTTGGGTGAGAAAGTACCTCTTATGGTACCTTGAGTTGGACTCTTTAGGGCCTTGTGACTGTAAGCTTTTACCCCAAATAAATACCTTTTATAAAAGCCAACAGAGTTCTGGTACTTTGCATCAGCACCCCTTTGGTTGACTAATACACACCATATACAAAAACTAACTCAAAATGGATCAAAGACCCAAAAACAAGAATTAGGACTATAAAAATCCTAGAAGAAAATATAGGGAATATCTTCAGGATCTTGAGTTAGGCAATGGTTTCTTGGAGTTAACACCCAACATGCAAGAAACAAAATAAAAAATAGATAATTGGGACCTCATCAAAATTTAAAAGTTTTGTGCAAAGGACTTTATCATGAAAGTGAAAAGACAACCTACTCAATGGAAGAAAATATTTCAAAACCACATATCCAATAAAGGTTTAAAATCCAGAAAGAAATCCTGCAACTTAATAATAAAAAGATAATCAACCCAATTAAAAAGTGGGCAAAAGACTTGAATATACATTTCTCCAAAGAGGATATACAAGTAGCCAAAAAGCACATGAAAAGATGTTCAGCATCATCAGCTATTAAGAAAATGCAAATCCAATCTCAATGAGATACCATTTCACAACCACTGGAATGGCTAATATTTTTTTAAAAGGTGAGTTACAAGTGTTGGAGAGGATGCAGAGTCATAGGAACACTCATTCATTACTTGTGGGAATGCAAAATGGTGCTGCCACTGTGGAAAACAGTTGGCAGTTCTTCAGAAAGTTAAGTACAGAATTACCATATAACCCAGCAATCCCACTTCTAGGTATATACCCCCCAAAATTGAAAGCAGTATTTGAACAGATATTTGCACTCTGATGTTCACAGTGGCATTATTCACAATTGCCAAAAAATAGACACAATCCAATTGTCCATCAACAGGTGAATGGTAAGACAAAATGTACAAACAATGGACTATTACTCAGCCAAATAAAAGAATGAAGTTTTGATACACACAACAACATGACTGAACCTTGAAGACACTGAGTGAAATAAGTTAGACAAAAAAGAACAAATATTGTATGATCTCACTTATATGAAATAATTAGAATAAACAAACTCACAGAAGTAGACTCTGGAGTATAGGTTACCAGGGGCCAGGTTGTAGGTAGGGAATGGGGGATTAATGCTTGAGTTGTACAGAGTTTCTATTTGGATTGATTATAAAGTTTTGGTAATGGATGGTACTGATGGTGGCACAACATTGTGAATATAAATAACAGCACTGAAGTATATATATGAATGTGAGTAAAATGAGAAATTTTAGGTTATATATATATGCTACTACAATAAAAATTGTTTAAAAAGGACTCTACAATGCACTGAATCCTAATTTTAAAAAAAGGACTACAGCTGACAGTACAACTATAGTTAATAGTGCAATTATAAAATGTTCTTTCAAGAACTGTAACAAATACACCACACTAATGCAAGATGTTAAAATAGGTGGTATATGGGAACTCTGTACTTTATGCATGACTCTTCTGTAAACTTCAACTTCTCTAAAAAAATGTCAAAAAAAAAAAAAAAAAAAACAGGTCAGAAAGTGTACTGACAATGAATTCAGTAAATAAAGAGAGTGCTATCATAAACTGTAAGAGCCAGGAACTCTCATTCATCCAATGAATTAATTACTCAGTTTCTCCTGAGAGGCTCCCAAAACTAGCTAATGATTCATAAGAAATTTTCTATGTATTAATAATTGCTAGTGGTTATAACCTAGACCAATCAACTAAAAACAGAGTTCTTAAATGCTAACAATCCAAACGTAAATTGATATCACAACACAGCACAAACATTATTATTTCAGAACAAAATGAATGGAGAATAGCATATGTCTGTGCAACCCTCTTTTAGGAAGTGGTATCAATTGATATGCCAAGTTAAAAATGGTTACACTTTGAGACGTAAGATCTACAGATGAAGTACACGCCACTTTGGTTGTGAAACAATAAAAATGTTTCATCTGCTGAAATGCATCACCTATGTGAATTTAAACTGAGAACACAGTCCATAAAATATATCAAAACACTGTGCAACTCCACGGGTGCTTTTTTCAGCATTTCTCCTAATGTGGGCAGTCCATCTCCTGACGAAGGAGAAGGGAGCAGGTGCTGCTTCTATATTTTCATTTTACCACAGTTTAATCTGAGGATGAGGAAGGTTTGGTTTTTTTGTTTTGTTCAGATAAATAAAATGAGGTCAAAATACATTAATTATGAAGGTGCAGTACTTCACAAACTCAACTGGTGTTCTCGTCAACTTTGGCCTTTTACCGTTGAATTGTGAATGGTTAAAGGCTCTATGTTTAGGTGCACTGAGCAATGTTTTTACCAAGAAAAGGTGCTCCATGACTATAGAATATCCCCATGCAAGGTCAATTATTTGAGTTATTTTGGTATTTATTAAATATGCTACAGAATGCTGAAAAGAAAAAAAGGATTTGCAAGTCGTCAGACACTATAAGCCCTGTTAGGGTTTGAGTAAAAGTCACACTTAGGGCAAAATGCTATCTAATAGCATTTGTGTGTTCCAGGACAGGGACAATTATACTTATAAATCCCATTCTGTTTTGCTACCTAAATAGAAATATATACTTTTGCTAATAGATAATTGCTCTTTTACTCAGAGGTCATTTCTACCTATAGAAGTATATTTTGAAAACACTTATTTTACACAGCAATTTTTTTTTTAAAGAACACAAGAGCTGTTCTGTTCCTTTAATAGCTTTTTGCAAAATTGGTTAAGGTCAAACAGGTCCTCCAACAAAGGCAGTAAAGAATGTATGGACTTGGTTTCCTGGATAAGGTTAGTATTTATTTAGTACCAGCACAGTCCCACTTTAGAGTCCCACCTAAATATTAAAAGTTACAATTAAAGGAGTTCTTTGATAAATTATATTTTTAATTATATTCTACTCAATAAGCATTTATTGAAGATCACTTGCAGGGTGCCAAAGGCAGAGATACAAAAATGCACATTATATGGTTGTTTTTCTTCAAAGAAGCTTGATAACAATAAACATAATAAGAATAATGCATAAGATACACACACAAATAAATGAGAAAATGCTACAACTTCTATAAGAAACTTGGGAAGACTTAATTAAGTAGGTGGCATTTGAATGTAACTTTGAGGAATTTTTTTTTATTTTTAAAGAAGCTGTAGATTACATAAATGTTACATAAAAAATATAAGGGATTCCCATATGCCCCACTCCCTCCACTCCCACATTTTCCCACATTAACAACATCCTTCATTAGTGTGACATTTGTTACAAATGACAAACCCATATTGAGGCATTGCTACTAACCATGGACTAGAGTTTACATTATAGTTTGTACCCTGTCCCGCACAATTTTTAAAGTTATGACAAAATATACAATGTCCTGTATCCATTAGTGCAATGTCACGCAGGACAAATCCAATGTTCTGAAAATGCTCCCATATTACACCTATTCTTCCCTCTCCCATCCCTCAGAACCTCTGGTGGCCACTGCCTTTACATCAATGGTAAGAGTTCTTCCATTGCTATAGTAATAATAAGTCTATAGTAGAATAATAGTAAGTCTACTTTAGTTCATTGTTCACTCCCCAATCTTGAAAATTTTGGGATGGTGATGCCCACTTTGCTTTTAACTGAGAGAGGGCTTAGATCTCATGGGGCTGATGGATGGAACTATCTTGCTTGCAGCTGCAGACATTCTCTGTTCCTTGGGATGGGCGTTGTCCATCATCATCTAGTTAGTGGCCCTGGGTGAATCCAATGAACTGGAGAGTAGGAGTTGCAACTCTGCTGAAATTCAGGGCTCAAGTGGCACATGGACAGACCAAAGACTTAAGTCTCTGGGACATATATTTATCAAGTATAGTGCTAATTAAATGTTCAAATAAAACGGGCAGAAGAGCCATTTGTAGAGATCCTATAAATGAGTCTAACTCTGTTATACTGGGGAGCATAAATTCCAAAGGTCCATGAAAGAGTGCTGAATTCCTGAGGTGTCTGCCCTGCTTATAGTTTCTGGATATCTCTAGAGCCTTCAGGAGCCCCGCTATTTGAGACAATTTACTGTGGTAGTCAATGAGCTCCTACTGAGACTTGCATAAGCTACACAGCAATTTTATATCCATTAAAGCTAACCTTTTACAAATAAAGCACACTTGTTCAGATATTTTTTAAAAAGAGAAAAAAAACAATGTGCAAACTTTCGGAAGGCTGAAAATGAGCAATGGCTTTGGAGACAGAAGATCTGAAAAGGTAAACTAAGGACTTGATTTCACATTAGAGGAAGTGAAGTCTTCTTTTGATGAAAGGACAAATTTAAAACACTTATCACAAGGAAAAAATTTTAATGTGTCTTCAAAGTTGATTTAAAATAGAAAATGGATAAAGGTATAAATGGGCAACTCACAGTAGGAGAAGAATGAATAGCTAATAAACATAAGATGACATTAAAACACTCAGAATCAGGAGAAATATTATAAAGCTTTAAGATTCTGTTTTCATACCCATCAAATGGATAAAAAATAAAATGTCTGATAACACCAAATACTAGAAACCATACGAAGCAGTGTAACCATTTATATTTTGCTGGTGAGAAGGTAAATTGGTATAACCACTTTGGTAACATTTGTAAAGATAGATATGCAAATCTCATGTTTCAGCAATTCTACTCCTAGACAAATACCACAGAGACACCCTGGCACATGTATCCAAGGAAACTGGCACAAAATATTTGCAGCAGAGTCAGTGAACCCAAAGATAAGACAATTGAAATTATTCAGGCTGAGGAGGAGAAAGAAAAAATAATAAAAGCAAACAGAGCCTAAGGACCCATGAGACATTATCAAGCCTACATATACATATATAGTACATATGTGTGTGTGTGTGTATAATATATATACATACACATATATACACACAATGGGAGTCCCAGAAGAGAAGAAAGAGAGAAAGGGCAGAAGGAATATTCCAAGAAATTATGGCAGAAAACTTCCCAAATTTAATGAAAAATATTAATCTACACATTCAAGAAGCCAGAAAACCCTAAACAGGATAAATGGGAAGAGATCCACACACAGACACATTATAATCAAACTGTCAAATGACAAAAATAAGAAAAGAATTCTGAAAGCTGCAAGATAAAAGCAATGTGTCATATACAAGGAAGCCCCAATAAGATTAAGTGCCAATTTCTCATCAGAAATCATAGTGGCAAGAAGTAAATGGGCTAGCATGCTTAAAGTGCTGAAAGCAAAACACCACAAACCAGAATTCTATATCCAGCAAAACTGTCTTTCAACAATGAGGGAGAATTTAAGACATTCCCAGATAAACAAAAGCTGAGGGGGTTCATCTGTCACCAGCAGACCAGCCCTACAGTCAACTCTAAGGGGAATTCTTTAGAGTGAAAGAAAAAGACACTACACAGTATCAAAGCAGCATAAAGGAAATGCAAATCAAAACCACAATGAATTACCATTTCACACCTACTAGAATGCCTTACTTAAAAAGGGGGGGGGGTGTAGTTCAGTGATTGAGTGCCTCCTTTGCATGTACAAGGTCCTAGGTTTAATCCCTAATACCTCTTAAAAAAAGAAAAACACACACAATGGAAAGTTACGAATGTTGGAGAGGATGCAGAAAAATAAGAACACTCAGTCATTATCGATGGGAATGTAAAATGGTGCAGCACTGTGGAAAACAGTTTGGCAGTTCTTCGGAATGTTAAGTAAAGAATTTTTTGTTTATCCATTCATCTACTGATGGACACTTAGATTGTGACCATTTTTTGGCAATTATGAATAATGCTGCTATGAACAGTGGTGTGCAAATATATTTTTGAATCCTGCTTTCAATTCTTTTGGGTATATACCTAGAAGTGGGATTGCCAGGTATGGTAGTTTGATATTATTTATGAATGCCAAAAAGAGATATTATGTTGGAAGGAAGAAAAGGAAAAGGAAAAGGAAAAGGAAAGAACTCTGGGAAAGGTAACCACATGGGTAACTATAAACACCAGTATTACGTACTATATTATTATACCTTTGGTATGTAAATCTACTTTTTACTTCTTACAGGTTCTAAAATGCAAATGCATAAAGAGTAATGAAAAATTTGTAACAAGTACAACAAAAAGGTAGGTAGAAGGAGGGTACAGGAACAGTGCTTGTATATGCTATTGAAGTTAAGTTGGTAACAAATCAAATGTGATTGTTATAGATTTGGGATATTAAATTTTAGCCCCATGATAATAAAAAACAAAATATCTTAAAAATATACACGGAAGGGAAGTGGATATGGCTCAAGTAATTGGGTGCCCTCCTACCACATAGGAGGTCCTGGGTTCGGTTCCCGGTGCCTCCTAAAGATGAGCAAGACAGCAAGCTGATGCAATGGGCTAGCGTGGCAAACTGACACAACATGATGCAACAAGATGATGCAAGGAGATGACGCAGTGAGGAAACACGACAAGAGACACAACAAGCAGGAAGCAGAGGTGGCTCAAGAGATTGGGCGCCTCCCTCCCACATGAGAGGTCCTGGGTTCGGTTCCTGGTGCCTCCTATAAAGGAAGACGAGTGGACACAGAGAGCACACAACAGACACAAGAGAGCAGACAGTGAATGCAAACAATGAAGGGGGGAGAAATAAATAAATAAAATAAATCTTAAATTTAAAAAATATATATATACACACACACACAAACAAACACGCAGAAGGAAATGAGAAGGGACTCAAGATGGCTCACCAGAAAAGAAAAATAAATCAAACATCAAAGTAGGCAGTATTGGACAAATTGAGGAACATAAACAGTATAATACTTAAATATTAAACAGCAAAATGGCAGAAGAGAGTCCTGTATTATAAGTGGTTACTTAAAAGGTAAATGGATTAAACTCTCAAGTCAAAAGGCAGAGACTGGCAGAATGGATAAAAAAGCATGATCCAACTACATGCTATTTACAAGAGCCTCACCTTAAATTCAAAGACACAAATAGCTTGAAAGTGAAAGGATAGGGGGAAAAAAAATCCCTACAAATAGTAACCAAAAGACAATGGGGGTAGTTATATTAATATCAGAAAATAAAGATTTTTACAAGGGAAAAAGAAATACACTAAGTACACAGAAAGAGGTCAGTTCAAAAACAACATATAACAATTGTAAATACGTCTGTACTGAACAAAGGAGCCCTAAAGTATATGAAGCAAATATTGACTGATCTGAAGAGAAAACTAGACGTTTATACATTAATAGTAAAAAAGTCACTTTCAATAATGGATAGAGGTCTGAATACCACAGAAAAATCAATAAAGAAATAGAAGATTTGAATGATACTCTAAACCAACTAGACTTAGACATATATCGAACATTTCACTCAAGAACAACAGAATACGCATTCTCTAGTGCACATAAGTCATTCTCCAGGATACACAATATCTTAGGTCTCAAAATTGGACTCAATAAACTTTAAAATACTGAAATCATACAATGTATCTGCTCTGACCATAATGGAAAGAAGCTAGAAATGACAGCGAGAAAACTGAAAAACTCACAAATATGTGGAGATTAAAGGACAAACCCTTACAAAAACAATGGGGCAAAGAAAAGATACTATGGAAAACTAGGAACTATAGTGAGGCAAATGAAAATGAAAACAAAATGTACCAAAACCCACAGAATGCAGCAAAGGCAGTGCTGAGAGAGAAATTTATAGTTCTAAAAGCTTACAACATTAAACAAGAACAAACCAGAAACACCAGCAAGAATGGAAAAAAAGGAGCAAACTAAAACCAAAGTGAGCAAAAGGAAGGAAATTACAAAGATTATGAAATAGAAAATTGAAGAAAAAAAAAAACACAATAGAGGGATTCAACGAATGTTTTTTCTTTTAAAAGATCCATAAAATCAACAAACTCTTAGCTAGACTGACAAAAACAGAGAGGGGATACAAATACCTAAAATCAGAAGAAAGAGGGGATATTACCATCAACTTCAGAGAAATACAAAGGATTGTAAGAAGATAGTTACAGGCCAACAAATAGATAATCTAGATGAAATGGAAAAATCCCTAAAAACAAAGTACCTACAGTGATTTAAGAAGAAATAGAGGATCTCAACAGACCAGTAACAAAGAGATGGAATCAGTAATCAAAAACCTTCCAGCAACCAGGCAATACCATTGCTAGGTATATACCAAGAAGAACTGAGAGCAGTGTCACAAATAGACATCTGCACACCGATGTTCACAGCAGCATTATTCACAACAGCCAAAAGTTGGAATCAACCCAGTTGTCCATCAACTGATGAATGTATAAACAAATTGTGGAGTATACACACGATGGGATATTATGCAGTAGTAAGAAGAAATGAAGTCGTAAAACATATGACAACATGGATGAACCTGGAGGACATTATGTTGAGTGAAGCAAGCCAGACACAAAAGGACAAATACTGTATGACTGCACTTTTATGAACTAAATATATTATGTGAAATATAAATATATTATGTGAAATATGAATATGGCTAAAATTGCAAATATAAGACCATTTTTCTTTGAAGTTGAACAAATGTTGGTTAATACTACAAAATGTTAATATCAGACCAAGAAAAAAATTATACTAACTGAAGGAGACCGGACACAGAGTACTACATATTGCATGATTCCATTAATATAAAATGTAAATATAAGTCAATTTATAAAGATGGAATTAGATTAGTGGTTATGTGAGGCTGGGGAAGGAATACTAAGGAGTGTGGAGTCTTTCTTTTTAGAGTAATGAAATTGTTCTAAAATTTTTGAGATAATGAATGTACAACATTGTGATTATACTAAAAGCCATTGATTATACACTTTGGATAGATCATATGGTATGCGAATATATCTCAATAAAACTGCTTAATAAACAAATAAATAATAGTGCAAGAATAGCCAGAAATAGCAAATATGTACAGCAGGGGAATCGTAGAGAGATTGAGAGGTGCAGAATTTTCTTTGTTTTTGTTTATTATTATTGTTGAAATAATGAAAATGCTCTAATAATGATTGAAGTGAAAATGCAAAACTATGTGATTATACCAAATATCACTGATTGTACACTTTGGATGAATTATATGTTTTATTAATATGTATCAATAAAATTTATTTGTTTAAAAAAAAAAAAAAAAAAA
>JAQZBX010109975.1:0-10410 GCA_029593785.1 Cabassous unicinctus
CAGTTTGTTCATCCATTTAACTTTCCCAGGCACAGTTTCCCAGCTGCTGTCGTACTTGAAGGCCCTTGCTTATTTATTTACTCACTGAATCCTTAAAACAATTTGATAAAGCATGATCCTCATTTTGCAAAAGGAGAAACTGAGGTAGCTCGGGGAGGCAAGGCAAACTTGTCCAAGGTCAAAACGATGGCAAAGCCTGCCCTCAAACTCAGGTGCCACGGGGCGAGAAAGACTGAAGGGCTTGCTCGCGTGAGTTCCCCGACCAGGCTTTGCCCGGCACCTGCTGCTCCCTCCCCTGCCACGGCCCTCTCATTCTGTATGCTTCATGCTGCCTGGCACACAGTAGGCATTTTATACTTGTCAGGGAATAAATAGCATTCCTAGTGACTTTAGAGTTGCGTGCCTCAGTTTCCTCATGTGTCAGCTCCATGAAGAGGTATCCTGAGGAGTAATAGAGACGTACATCTATATGTAAGCTTTAAGTGCATTGTGGACCAGGCTCTGTTGTAAGGGCTTCACGTATTTATTCAGTGCTCCTCGCCATGAAGGCCCAGAGAGGTGAAATAAACGTCCCCTAGGTCACATAAGGGTGAGTGGAATACATGCTTGCCCCCTGGTGTTCTTGATTTACCTACTCAAGATACTTCTGTGTGAATGACCCGGTGGGGAACAAAACAGACCTGGTCCCTGACCTTTGTAGCTTCCACCCACGAGCTGAGCACACGACTAAGAAGCCGGTACCGAGTGCAGATATGGTAAGATATTCCAGGACGTCTTCCCTTGACACCGAATCCCCTGCCCCAGATCCTAAGTTCAGAACAAATAGGAACTTAAGTGGATGAGTCAAGTGGCCTTTTTGCCTCTGACTGTCGAATCTCTTCATGAATATAAAATGCCTAGTATGGCGTCGAGCACCTAGTAGATCTCGTGATCGGTGTCAGTGAAACAGGTGCCAGTCAGACCCTGTGTGGAAGCTGCAGGAGGGAGACCCACGGCCGCTGGGAAAACCAGGAGAGCCTGCAGAGAGGAAGTGCAGCAGTCATTAATTACCGTAACCACAGCTCACGCTTGCTGGCGGCAGGCGCCCGTCCAAGTGTGCTGGGAATGTTGACTCCTTATAGGTACCGTTTTCATCATCCCCACCCCCCGGATGAGGAAACGGCACTGCGATGACATCACTTGCCCAGTCACTCGTTAGGAGTTGGTGGATCCGGCAGTGAAGCCCAGCAGGCTGGCTGGGGAATGTGGCTATACTGCCTGCTTTTGCGAGGACTCCTGGAAGTTTCCTGCTTATTAGTTTGTTCCTTGGCACACCAGCTCAGGGCTGGCTGTTGGCAGGCAGGCCTGTGGGAGGTGCACGCTGGGGTGGAGGGAGACTTTCCCCACATGCTGATGGTCCAGATGGAGGTTTACAAGAAGGGAAACCAACTTGTCACCTCACCCCTCCGTGGGGGAGCCCCTGCCTGTGTCAGCTCTCTAGTTCCCAGCCCTGCCCAGGGCTGACAGCAACAGAGACTATCACCCTGCAGCAGCCTTGAGGGTGGCACTGGGGCAGTCCATATCACACAGAAGCAGAAAGGAGGCTCAGAGAGGTTAAGCAAGTTGCCCAGGGTCACAGAGCTGGTGGGTGGTAGAGTTGGGATTTCCCCTCTGCCTCCCCAGTCAGCTCTCTTTCTTCTCTGCCTCCCCAGTCAGCAATGGGCAGCTGATTTTGGCTCTGATAAGGTTGTATCTGCCTTGATGACTGGTCAGGGCTCCAAACAATCTGCATTTGTTGAAGCATCATGGTAATAGTTGTCATTTATTTACTCTATATGTGTATTTCTCATTCTCTTTCTCGTTTCGTCCTCTTAACATGCCCTCAGAGCCGGAGCTTGCATCCCTGTTATTGCAGGTGGTGAACAGAGGCACAGAGAAGGAGCAAGACTCACCCAAGGTCACACAGCTCATAAGTGGTTAAGTCAGAATATGAACCCAGGCAGCTCGGCTCTGGAGTCTGAGCCCTTAATCACTTGATAAATATTAGGTAAATCTCTGCAGGCCAGATGTGTAAACTTGTCTTGAACTTGGTGGTTCTTGCAGAACCAGACTTGGGGAGGAACGAAAGGTTGGAGATGGGCAGATGGCAGGAGCTGACGCCTGACACTCGGGGAGTTACTGAGAGTGTCTCCTGAGGCTCCCGCCCCCGGGCTGAGGCCACCGTGATTCCTGGGCTAAAGGAAGGGGGTGCTGTGGGGGGCACGCGGGGCAGCGCTCGTGTCTCCATGCCCTGGGTCAAGAGGAGGCTGGAGCCGCGAGTCTGGCCAAGGCCACTGATAACGCGAACCTCAGCAGGGATTGGCCCCAGCCTCGGTCCAGCGCCCTGGCCTCGGACATGACCCTCCTGGGCTTCTATCTCAGGCTTCCAGAGGCTTCCTGGGGTGGGGAATCTCGGCGCCAGCTGTGTGAGAACTTTGCTCTGAAATTTCCTCCTTTGACACCCAAATGTTTGGGCTGGGTCTGCCTGGCACACTTGCCCCTCTTGGAGGAAGCAGATCCTTTCCTTTTGGGTGGCTACATGACTTGAATCGAGTGTCTCCCAACTGGCCCTGGCCAGGCAGAGCTCAGTGGTGGGAGGCCTCTAGGGTCAAGACTGTAAGGCAGGTCTCCTGACCTGGCTGCAACCACCCAGGGGGAGATGGGGTGAACGCCGAGCCCGATGGCTTTGCCAGGCCAAGTCCCTGACGATTCCTGTGACAAGCCGCACTTGCCTCGGGCCTGGTCCTCGTACTTGGTCCTCGTACTGCCTGGAATGGTTCCAGGTGGGGAAAAAGGCTGTCCCTACTACTGGAAGTTCCTGCTGGGGTGGCCTTTCTCGTCATCTCAGCTGGGTTGCTGGCTTCTTGGCAACTGTCAGAGTGGAGAAAGAAGGAAGGAAAGTCAGGGAAGGGGGAAGAGTGAGTGCAGGAGGACATTCATCTATTCATTCAACAAACATTTCTTTAGGCCCGGCTGCCTGCTAGGCCTGGGGCTAGGTGCTGGAATTCTGACCCCATCCTTGCCTTCAAAGGGCTTCCAGTGTGTGAGAAGATGGTACAGAGTCCTAGGTGGGAGGATGGAGGAAGGCGGGGGTCTGAGAGCCGAGGAGACCCCAGTCCAAGCCTGGGGGCAGCATGGCCACAAGGATTCCTGGAGGAATCCTTCAAATAAACAGTCACTGAGCATTTTCTATAGGCAGGCATTGTTCTAGGTGCTGGGAATAAGAGCCCACAGTCCTTGACCTCTTAGTGCTCCATTGTCCTGGAAAAGACAAATGATAAAGTAATTACATTCCTTTCAGACAGTGCTGCAGTGCAGTGAAGGAGCTAAGCAGAGCCCCGTTGTGAAACCCGTGTTGTGAAATAATGAGGTGAGGCGCTGCTCTGTTGGTGTGGGCAAGGGAAGCCTGAGGAGGTGACCTTTGAGTGGAGAACGGGAAAGAGTGAGCCAAGCAAAGGCCCGGAGGAAGAGTGTTCCAGGCACATGGAACAGCAAATGCACAAACCCCAAGGGGAGAGAATGCCGAACCAAAGGAACGTCTGAGTATCGGGAGATGAGCAGTTGAGGGGCGAGTGCCGGGACAGGTGGGCAGGACCCTGACCTTGGGTGGCCCTGGGTCTTGCAGAATGAGCAGGGACCTGCCAGGAGAAATCAGGGGCTGGGCAACCTCCCATTTGTAGGGAGGTCCCCCTAAAATCAGTTGGACAGTATAGAGACAGATAAGGCATCTGAGGCCCAGAAAGGGAGAGTGACCGCCCCCCAAGTTCACTTAGGATTAAGGAATAAGGTGGGCATTTAGTAAGCACTTACTGCTTGCCAAGAAAGGGACATACTTTGCCTAATTGGACAGGAAGAAGGTGAAGCTTGGAGGGATCAACGCATTCAGATCTGGGTTCTTGTGATCGACTTTGGCCAAGTGACTGACCCTCAGGTTATGCATAAAATGGACTCAGTGAGATAGGAAGCATGTAGGGGCTTCTACAGTGTGTGGCCCAATGTTAAGGTTTAGTGAGCATTTTTGTTTTTATTCTAGTTATTTTATGGACCCTTGGGTCTATAAATGGATCGCATTAATCATGATCCAGATTTCAACACTCACATCCATCATTGGTCCATAAATAGCCTTCTTGGTCTATTTTATTATTAAAAATAAATGTAAAAAATACCCATGAACCCATAGTCAATACCAGGACTAGAATATTGACAGTAATTTACATCCTCTGGGGTCCTCCATCCTTCCCCCTCCCCACCTCCCTTCACGTCCATAACCACTATCCTGAATCTGGGCTTTTGGATCAGTGTTTGCAATCGTATATGCGTGTATCGTGATTGGTAAATAGTTCTATGAAAGGCTGTCATGCTTTCTGTAATCTTCTGAGACTTGCTTTTTTCACTAAATCTTATATTGCTAAGATTTCATCTATACTGTCACACGTAGCTGTAGTTCATTTTTAACTGCTGTGTAATTTTTCCACTGGGTGACGAAGCCACAATTTTTATTTATTCATTTTCTTGTTACTGGCATTGAGTTGTTTTCAGTTTTGTTTTGTTTTGTCTTATTTTTGCTCTTGTGGAAAAAGCACCTATGAATATTCATGTGCATGCCTCCTAACACATGTACAAAGGAATCTCTCTGGATAAGTGCCTAGGAGTGCCATTGCTGGGTCATGGGGTATGTGAATATTTGTTCAATATTATCGAATTAGGACAAACTGTTTTCCAAAGTGACTGTATCAGTTTACACTTCCCACCAGTAATGTACAAGAAGTCCTGTTCTGCATCTTCAACACGCGGCATTGCTGAACTTTTTAGTTTTTGCCAGTCGACTGAGTGTAATGACTTCTCGTTGCAGATTTGATCTGTAGTTCCCTGATTGCCGTGAGGTCGAACATCTTAGTTCTCTTTGGATGAACTGAATAAACTGAACCAAATAAACTAAAATTTAATACAGTCTAACTTAACAGTCTTTTATCTAATAGTCAGTGCTTTTTGTATATTGTTTAAAATATTCTGTGCTAGTCCAAGGTCAGAACTATTCACCTATAGTTTCTACTAAATATTTTAAAGCAACATTTAAGACTTTGATCATTCCATAGCTAATTTTTATATCTAGTGTGAGATAGAGGTCCAGTTCAATTTTTTCTCTACCTGGATAGCTATTTTTTCTTAAGTTTTCCAGTTTTTTATTGCCAACCTATGGGAATGTAATTGGCTTCTTGATATGTTGATCTTATCAAGCTAACTTACTAAACTGTATTTCTAATTTTTTATGTATACAATCGGCTACAAATAATGATAGGTGGTTTTATTTTATTTTTTTAATATATTTTCCAATCTTATTGCACTCTACAGCCAGCACAGTGTTAAAGTGGTGCTACTGGGTATCTTTGCCTTGTTCTTTATTTTAGAGGGAATGGTCTGTTTTTCCATTTAGGATGATTTGTGGTATAGGTTTTTATAAATCCCTTTTTTCAGGCTAAGGAAGCTCTCCTCTATTCCTATTCTATTCCTAGCTGAGGTTGTTTTTTTAAAAAAAAAAACACAAAAGAAAACATGAATTTGTATTGAATGTATTAAGTACTTATAAAAAGCTTCTTGAGATGCTTTTTTATTATTTTATTATTTATTTTATTATATTATTTAATTATATTATTAATCTTTTATTTTATTTTATTATTAATCTGATAATGTGATTAATTACATATATATTTTCTAATTAAACCATCCTTGCACTCCTAAGAAACCAAATTTGTTGATAACATATTTAATTATATTTGGTTTTGCTCTGATAATATTTTGTTAAGAATTATTGTGTCAGCTTTCCTAAGTGAAAGGGCCTTCTTTTCATTTCTCATGTTGTACTTTTCTAGTTTTGGTATTGCAATTATAATGGCTTCATAGGATTAAATGGTAATATTTTCTTTTTTACTATTCTCTGGGAAAGTTTGCATAAAATTGAGATAATGTCTTTCTTGAACTTTGGTAGAAATCATCTGTAAAATCAGATGGACCTGTTGTGGGAAGATTTTAAGTATTTCAATTTCTTTATTTCTTCTTGAGTCACTTTTGATAAGTTAATATTTTTAGGAATGTGTCCATTTAATCTACATTTTCAAATTTATTGGCAAAAGGCTGTTTATAGCATTTTCTGATGGTATTCCCTTTTTCCATAATAATGATGCCTTCTCTTTCTCTCTTTTTCTTGATTAATCTTGCCAGAGGTTTCTTGGTCTTTTTAAAGGACCAACTTGTGTCTTTGATCTTTTCAATTGAATCTTTGTTTTCTGCTCTTTATAATCTCCTTTTACTTTCTTCAGTTTTCTGGTTTTTTCTAACTTAAGTTGGACACTTAGCTCGTTAATGTTTAGCCTTTCTTTGCTGCATTCCACATTTTTGATAGGTAGGTTTTAATTATTATTCATATCTAAGTAATTTTAAACTTTCCTTTAATCTGTGAGTTTTTTAGGGGTGTATTTAATTTCTGATTGTGTGGGAAATTATTTGTCCTTCTAAAGACAATGTGGAAACCCTATTAATTTAAAAGTAAGACTTGCTTTATGGCCTGGTATGTGATCAATTTTTAAAATATTTGAGTCCCTTCAAAGAATGTGTGTGCGAAATTTGTTTTTACCATCTTACTTTTTTTTTTTTTTTTCCTTTAGAGGTACCAGGAATTGAACCTGGGACCTCAGACATACAAAGCAGGTGCTCAACCATTGACCTACATTCGCTCTGCCATCTTACATTTTTAATTCAGTTTGCCTTGCATTTTCTGTTTCACTTTAATGTCTATCTACAACTTTTCCTTATCAAGATAAGATTAGCATTTTTTCATGTCCCTTGGTCTTTCTCTCCCCTGCATCCCTGCCATGCTCTTCACCCACATTACATTAAAAATATCCAGATTTTTAAATTACGAGCTATTGTAGATATTTCTTGTAGATTCTTCTTTTCTTTTCTGTGACCTTGGGTTTTTTAAAAACTAAACTTTATTGAGTTATTTGTTCACCCTATTTCACTTATATTTATTATAATCTACTGAGTTTATTTCTGTTATTTAAGTAGTTCCTTTAAATTTGTTTTAATTTGTGTCTTTTTAACAAATTAAATCAACAAAATTAACAAAATTAATTTTGTTAATCATCAAAAACCCCAGAGACCTTAAGTGCTGTGACTTTTATTAAGCTCTCAAATTTGAGTGACAGTTTAGCTGGATATAAAATTCTTGGTTGAAAATTATTTTCCTTTGGTACTTGGTTCAATTCAATTTAATATTTATTCCTTTTGCCAGTGATCTGTTTTTCTCTAGACTCTGAATGTTTCCATTGTCTTTTGATATTCGTGTACTGTGTCTCAGGGTGGGTGTTTCCTTACTACTCCTAGTTAGTGTCCTTTGGATCCTTTCAAACTCAGAGGTCTTCCATCTTTCTTTAGTTCCAGTATTATCTTCATTATTTCTTCAAATATCTCCTCCCTTAATTTATATTTCTCTACTGGGACTCCTGTTACCTAGATGTTGGCACTTATACTTCCATCTGTCTCCCTCTTTTTTTGTTGAGATGTAATTTCATACACTTAATGCACAAGGCTTAAGTGTTCACTTCAATGAACTCCTTTGCATCCATTTTTTTTTGCTTAGCATAATGTTTTTGAGATTCATCTATACTGTTGCATCAGTTTATTCCTTTTGATTTCTGAGCAGTATTCCATTGTATCAGTACACCACCATTATTTACCCATTTATCCATTCATCTGTTGATGGACATTTAAGTTGTTTCCAGTTTTTTATTAATTAGTAAAGCTCTTAACATTTATGTATGAGTCTTCATGTAGCTATGTTTTCATTTCTTTTGAGCAAATACTTAGCAGAATTGCTGGATCATGGGATAAGTGTATATTTAACTTTATAAGAAACTGCCAAAATCTTTTCCAAAGTTACTGCACCATTTTACAATCCCATGAGCAACATATGAGACCTCTGGGTTTTTTTTACATTCTTGCCAATGTTTGGTTTTGCAAGCCTTTTTGTTTTGGTCATTATGATGGTGGATGTGGAATGGGTTTAATTTGATAAATAATGACGCGTCACCTTTATGAACTTATTGGCCATTTGTTTTCTTTTTGAAGTGTCTAAGTCTTTTGTCCATTGAGCAAGGGGGATTTTCATAATTTTCATCATTTTATTGTCAATTTTAGGAGTTTTTTAATATACTGGAAACAAGTCCTTGGTCTGCTATATGTACTGTGAATATTTTTTTATACATATTGTGGCAGTTTGATATTATTTATTAATTCCAAAAAGAGATATTGATTATGTTTGTAAACTGGTCTGTTCCTCTGGGCATGATATCCTTTGATTGATTAAATCAAGATTAGGGCTTTGATTCAACCAAAGTCATTAGGGCATTCAGGGCTGAGTCCACACCCCTTAGTGGGCTATATAAACAGTCACTCAATCAAGAACACAGAGGCAGATGCACGAGGAAAGAGAGAGAGCTCCATAGACACGGCAGAGGCCCTGAGAAGAGAGATGGACCTGATAGTTTACAGCTGACCTTGTGAAGAGACCAGAGTAGCTGTGCCCAGAAAGAAATGAGCCCCAGGAAGAGAAACAAGCCCTATGCCAGCCCACAGCTGAGATGGGAAGAAGCCGGACCCACGGAGCCTTAAGAGGGAAGAGGGAGGCTGAACCCTTGCAGAGATCGCCTGCCATCTAGCTTCAACACGTGACAACAGACTTTGGTGAGAAAAGTAACCTTGAGTTGGACTCATTAGGGCCTTGTGACTGTAAGCTTTTACCCCAAATAAATGCCCTTTATAAAAGCCAACAGATTTCTGGTACGTTGCCTCAGCACCCCTTTGCTGACTAATACACATATTAATAAAGCATATATTTTAATTTTTTTATTTTATGAAGTTAGTGCTCTTTGCCTACCCCAAGTTGCCAAGATGTCCTCTAATGTTTTCTTCTAGACACTTTATGGTTCTGAATTTTGAAATTAGGTTTATGATCCATCTCAAATTATTGGAGTAAGATTGGTATAGATGGTCTTTTAGCTTTTCTTTCTCATTTTCTGTGTCCCAATCCTTCTCCACGCCCTCCTGCAAGAGTTTCTCTGTCTGACGTACCAGCTCACTATTTCATTCCTCGGCTGTTGCATTCCACAGTTTTTGCCTATTATGTTTGTTGTTTCAACTGGTTTGTCATTTTGAATATTTCCACTTGGGTCTTTTTATTTTTAACACTTTCTCATTCTGTTTTATATAGCTAATCCCTTTAGTTGTTTTGCATGTTTCTAATGTTTATTTAAAATTCTCAGTCTCTCTGCTCTAACACTGCTCAGTCGAGTGGTATCTCTTACCAATTTGTCATTTGTCTCTTGAAGTCACTGTACTCCTTGGGTACCCTGTTCCTTTAGCCTGTGAGCTCATAGTCCTCAGGGGGTTCAGCTTTTCTGTTTGCTGCTGCATGTTGAGTTCAGAGTCTCAGCCTGACCCTAGTCTGTCAGCTCCAAGGAGCCCGAGGAGAGGGCAGTGCCAGCATGGAGACCCCCCAGTCCCAGTTCCCCACCCCCTCCAAGTAACTGACCCACAGGATCAGGCTTCACTTTCAGCACCCCAGGGGGAAGCAGTGAGGGGAGCCTGTGAGCCTCCTTGAGTCCTTCAAGTCAGTTTTGCCTGCTGTGTTATCCTGGTTTGACCCAGCAGACACTTGTGCCACCTGCCTGAGCTGCTGGTTTCCAACTGAGGGCACAGGACCGCTGTCCCAGGACAGTGAGTGTGTGTGTGTGTATGGGGGGGGGTGTGCAAAGAGGCAAGATTTTCTTTTCTAAAAAGTCTCCACCACCCTAAAGACCACGCCCTGCCCCCTGCCCCTGGCTGCAGCTTCCCACCACACACACACACCAGTTTAAAACCACCTTTCATCTCCCCGGGAGAGTCTCAGCTTTCCTCGTAATTTCCTAAGTTTAGTGACATTTTTTGTTCTCTCATTATCCTGGGATTTGAGGGGGAGGACCCAGAAGCCATGTCTTCCCTCACTGTTAGTTTTAAAGGCAAAGTGTGCCTCTCCCTCAGCCTGAACACAACGGCTTCAAAAGACAAACCAAGGAGTGGATGTGGCTCAAGTGGTTGAACGCCTGCTTCCCACATGGGAGGTTCCGGGGTCGGTCCCCAGTGCCTCTTAAAAAAGAAAAACAAGGGGGGCGGATGTGGCTCAAATGGTTGGGCGTCCATCTGCCTTATGGAAGGACCTGGGTTCGATCCCCGGGACCTCCTGGTAAAATAAAAAAAACACGTATATACAGAAGGCGCATGGGCTGCCTGGCTCTGTGTGCCGGTGAGCCGCCAGGTCCCGGGAGCCAGGCAGCAAGATGATGACGTAACAGGAGA
>JAQZBX010109976.1:0-10411 GCA_029593785.1 Cabassous unicinctus
TTAGCCATCTCACTGAATTTATTAAGATTTGTCTGAACATCTATGATTAGTTGTCTCAACTCCTTTATGTCATCTGGAGGCTTATCTTGCTTCTTTAAGTGGGCCATATCTTCCTGTTTCTTGGTGTGGATTGTAATTTTTTGTTGATGTCTTGGCATCTGGCTTACTAGAGTATTTATTCTGGATGCAGTTTTTCTCTTTAGTTTAGGGCTTCCTGCCCTTTCTCCCTTGCTGGTTGTGTAGTAGGAGCCAAGGATGTAGTTGGTGCTATAAGCCTGTGGAGGCTCAAGCTACCCTCATTGCCCCAAGGACGAATGAAACTTCTCCCAACTTTCTCCTTTGTCAGGGGTAGGGACAGAGCCACAGCTGTTTGGAATAATCCAACTCATGCAGGCCTAGACTGTAGTTGCCCAGAGAGACTGACGAAGCATCACGCCCCTTTCTCCCCTGCCTGGGGCAGGGATGAAGCTGCAGGTGTGGGCAGCAATCTATACAGTGCAGGTCCAAGATGACCACAGTTGCCCTGGTAGATTTCCAATTATTCAGTCTGTGCCAGCTAAATTTACCTGCAGTTACCTGGATAGGCTGATGCAGGGACCCTCAGCTTCCTCCCTGCTAGAGGTGGGGCTGAAGCCTAGGCTAGGGCTGCAGGCCAATCTGAGTGAAAGAAACCAGTCTCTACCATCACTGTGATTTTCAGTCAGCCCAGCTTCCCCTCATGCCGGGGGTGGAGTCAAAATGGCGGCTACCGGCCTCCTTCTGACTTGGAAAGGCTCAAACTTTAGCTGTTCTTAGGGTTATACTTTAGCCAGCCGAATTTACTAATCAGTAGCTGAAATCGGTGGCCAACCATCTCTTCCTCCCGTTTTTGGGAAATGGAGCTTCCAATTCCTGCCACAGAATAACTCCTGGGGTGGCTTGCACTGCCAAAGTAGGATGATCACCAGCCCCCATGGCATGGACTATAATCTCCCGGAGAGGCTGGTGCAGCTCCCCCCAGCTTCCTCCCTGCCCGAGGTGGGCCTGGGGCTTAGGCTAGAGTGGCAATCTGATCTAGATGTAAAAAAGCCGGTCCCTACCAGCACTATGATTTTCAGTCAGCCCTGCTACCCCTCATGTCAAGCATGGAGTGACGATTGCGGCTACGAGCATCTTTCTGACTTGGACAGGTTCAAACTTCAGCTGTTCTTAGGATTATACTCTAGCCCACCGGATTTACTAATCAGTAGCTGAAGTTGGTGCCCAACAGTCTCTTCCTCCCCAGTTTTGGGAAGTGGAGCTTTCAATCCCAGCCGCGGAACAGATCCAGAGGCAGCTTGTGCCTCCAGTGGAGGATGGGCACCAGCCTCCATGGTGTGGAGGGCTCTACTTACGAATCTTCTCTGCAGATGGGCAGTCTCCTCCTTCCATTCTTTCAAGGGTGATGCAGGATGCACCTCTGGTTTCCTGATGCCCCCAAACAAGTGCTCTAGATAGCTCTGGGTGATCACCAACTGCCCCTAGCAGGAGCTGATTCTAGGAGCTCTTTACTCTGCGGCCATCTTGCTAGTTGTGCGCTTTTAGGGTTTTAAGAAGAATGACTGATCTGATTAGTGTTTTTAGAAGAACAGCATAGACTTCTGGTCAAGTTGGTCTTGCAAGTTCACAAAATTCCCCACCTTTCTTCAAAAACATAATTAGATAAATATAGAAAGTTAAAGACATAGACACTCACCGAAGAAGATATATAGATGGCAAATAAGCATATAAAAAGATGCTCAACATCATAAGTCACTAGGAGATTGCAAATTAAAACAAGATATTACAACACTGAAATATATATATTTGAATGTGGTTAAAAGGGGAAATGTTAGGTTGTATATATGGTACTAGAATTTTTTTTTTAAATCCATAGAACTGCACAATACAGTGAACCCTAAGTTAAACCATGGACTATAGTTAATAGCACAATTATAAAAATATGCTTTCATCAATTGTAACAAATGTACCACATAAATGAAATAAACGTATAAATGTTGATAACAGGGTAGTATACGGGAATCCTTTATGCATGACTTTTCTGTAAACCCAGAACTTCTCTAAATAAAAAGAGGAAAAAA
Source organism: Cabassous unicinctus (assembly GCA_029593785.1). Classification (NCBI taxonomy): domain Eukaryota; kingdom Metazoa; phylum Chordata; class Mammalia; order Cingulata; family Chlamyphoridae; genus Cabassous; species Cabassous unicinctus. The sequence continues at coordinate 2,100 of JAQZBX010109976.1, forward strand.
ATGGGATATTACTACACACCTATTAGAATGGCTAAAATCCAAAAAACTGACAATACCAAATGTAACCAAGAATGTGGAGCAACAGGAACGCTAATGCATTGCTGGTGGGAATGCAAAATGGTACACTACTTTGGAAAACAGTTTGGCAGTTTTATTCAAAGCCAAACATACTCTTACCATATGATTCAGCAATCACACTTCTAGGTATTTATCCAAATGAGTTAAAAATGTATGTTCACACAAAAATTTGCATAGAAATGATTTTAGCAGCTTTAATCATAGTTGTCAGAAGCTGGAAGCAACCAAGATGTCCTTCAGTAGGTGAATGGATAAACAAACTGTGCATAGCTATACAACTGAATACTATGCAGCAATAAAAAGAAGTGAGATATCAAGCCATGAAAAGACATGAAGGAACTTAAATGCATATTGCTTAGTAAAAGAAGCATGTCTGAAAAAGCTAAATACTGTATGATTCCAACTACATCACATTCTGGAAAAGGCAAAACTATAATAAAAGATCAGTGATTGCTGGGGTGGGGGTGGGGGTAAGAATGAATAGGTAGAGCACAGGGGATTTTTCGGACAGTTGAAACTGTTCTGTATGATAATGTAATGGTTAGATATATGATATTGTGCATTTGTCAAAATCCAAAGAACTGTACAAAATAAAGAGTGAACCCTAATGTAAACTATTGACTTTAGTTAATAACAATGAATAAATACTCTGATAAATTGTACATCAATTGTAACAAATATAGCATGCTAATTAACGCAGGATGTTAATAATAGAGAAAACTGTAATAGAGGAGAGAGGAGGTATATGGGAACTCTCTGTATTATCTGCCAAATTTTCTGTAAACCTAAAACTGCTCTAAAAAATAAAGTCTATTAATAATAATTTTGAAAAGACATCCAAAAGCATAAGCAAACAAAACATTTCTATGAATTAGAAAAAAGCAGAAAAGAAAAAGCAGAAAGTCAGGTAAAGACATCCAAAAGTATAAGCAAACAAAACATTTCTATGAATTAGAAAAAAAGCAGAAAAGAAAAAGTGAAAGTCAGGCTAACGTTAGTAGTCAGGCTACTACTGTGTAGTAGAAGTAGCCAAGAATTGCCTCCTACAAAATAAAGGAGCCCAAGTACTCCAGAGGAGCAGGGGAAGAGTCAGCATCACTGTTTGAAAGCAAGAACTGAAATGAAGTTTCCCTACTCTGAAAAGGAGGCTGGAAAAAAAATTGCCATTAACCACTGCCAAGAGCTGATGCTTACTTAAAGCTGCCTTAGAAGGGATGGGAAACAGGTAATATCTTGATGCCTGGCCTGGACCAGGCTGCCTGCTGACTAAGTGATTAAATCCATTAGGTCTCCAATAAAACAATGTGACAAAAAATCATACTGCCAATTTAAGATATGGTCATCTTGAAAAAGAATAATGACATTGAAAGAATCAAGCTTCCCGATTATAAAACTTATTACAAATCCACAGTAATCAATACAGCATGGTACTGGCACAAGGACAGACATATAGAGCAAAGGAATCAAATTGAGAGTTTAGAAATCATCCCTCACATTTATGGCCAGCTGATTTTTGACAAGTGAGCAAATACCACTCAATTGGGAAAGAACAAATTCTTCTACAAATGGTGCTGGAAAAAATGGATCTTCATTCGCAAAACAATGAAGGCAGACCCCTATCTCACATCATATACACAAATTAACTCAAAATGAATCAAATATCTAAATATAAGAGCCAGAACTATAAGACTCCTAGGAAGAAACACAGGGAAGCAACTTCAGGACCTTACATTAGACAATGGTTTCTTAGACTTTCATCCAAAGCACAAGCAACAAAAGAAAAAATAGATAAACAAGACCTCATCAAAATTAAAAGCTTTTGCATATCAAAGGATTTTATCATATGGGAGAAAATATTTGGAAATCACATATCCAATAAGGGTTTACTATACAGAATATAGAAAGAAATCCTTCAACTCAACAACAAAAAGACAATCCAATTTAAAAATGAGCAAAAGATTTAAATAGACATTTCTCCAAAGAAGATATACAAAAGGCCAAAAAGCAAATGAAAAGATGCTCAACATCATTAGTCATGAGGTAAATGGAAATCAAAACCACAATGAGATACCATTTCACATCCACCAGAATGGCTACCATTAAATAAATGGAAAATTACAAGTGTTAGGGAATATTCATTAATTACTAATCAAAATGTGAGACAGTGCAGCCACTGTGGAAGACAGTTTGGCAGGTCCTCAGAATGTTAGATATATAATTACCATAAGACCCTGCAATCCCACTTGAACAGATATTTGCACACTGATGTTAAGAGTGGCATTATTCGCAAATGCCAAAAGATGGAAGCAACTCAAGTGTCCATCAACCAATGAATGGATCAACAAAATGTAGTATATACACACAATGGAATATTAGCCATAAAAAGGAATGAAGTTCTGATACATGTGACAATATGGATGGACTTTGAAGATATCATGTTGAGTGAAATAAACCATATAGAAAAAGACAAATATATGATCTAACAGATATGAAATTATTAGAACAAGAAAACTCAGAGTCAGAATCTAGGATCTAGATTACCAGGGGATGAGGTGAGGGTAGGGAATAGGGAGTTAAGGCTTAAAATGTACAGTTTTTATTTGGGATAGTGGAAATGTTTTGATAGTGAATGGTGATGATGGTAGCACAACATTGTGAATGTAATTAATAGCACTAAATTATATATCTGAATGTGGGTAAAAGGGGAAATATTAGGTTATATATCTGATACAAGAATAAACATTAAAAAAAATCCATGGAACTGCATGACACAAAGAATGGACCCCAGGTTAAACTATGGACTATAGTTAATAGTACAATTATTAAAATGCGTTTTCATCCATTGTAACAAATGTACCATATCAATGCAAGGTATTAAAAATAGGGTGGTATATGGGAATCTTGTATTCCATGCATGATTTTTCTGTAAACCTATAATTTCTCTAATAAATAAGGTTTTTAAAAACAAACACCATGCATTGTTTGTGTATACATACCTATAAAGCAAAGGCATAAAAACATGGGTAGGAAAGATACACCATTTTGAGGATAGTGGTTACTTCTGAGTTGAGAAGGAGTGGAATTGGATGGTGGTGGGGTAAAAAGTTTCAACCGTAGCCATACATTTTATTTCTTAAAATCGCCTGGGGCAAGTACGACAAAAGGTGAAAAGCCCTTAAACTGTTTCAAATATTTCAAAGAATAGGAAAAAATAAAAGATCACTATGCCTAATGTTTGCAGAATGAAACAGAAGAGTGAAAACAGGAAGATCTCTAAAGAACATTTGTAGAAATCCTGCTAGAAGGATGGTGACCTAGAATAGAGGTGGTAATAAAGATGGAGAGAAGGAGGTGGATGTGAGATTATATTTTGAAGGCATAATGTATAGGACTTGTTGATGGGCTGGATATGAAAGGTTAGGCAGATGGGAAGTGGGTGTGGCTCAGTGGATAGAGCCCCCGTTTACCATATGGGAGGCCCGGTTCGTGTCCCGAGGCCTCCTTGTGAGGGCACGCTGGCCTGAGCGGTGCGGTGGGCTGATGCAGCAACCTCACGCCAGGAAGCGGGTGTGGCGCAATGGACAGAGCACCCGTTTACCATATGAGAGGCCCCGGGTTCGCTTCCGGGCGCCTCCTTGTGAGGGCAGGCCGGCTCGCGCAGCGCCGTGGGCTGATGCGGCAAGACCTCACAGCAAGGGGGAGATAAGCAGACACAGAGAAGACACGCAGTGAATGGACACAGCAGCACAAGCAGCAAGGGGGGGATAAATAAAAAAAAATTAAATTAAATTAAAAAAAAAAAAAAGGTTAGGCAGAGGAAGGAATCAAGGCTGACTTCTGACCAGAAAATATGTAGGTTCAGGTGCCATTTACTGAGTTGGGGAAAACTAAGGAAGGAACCAGTTAGAGGGCATAAAATAATCCTATTTTAATGTTTATCTCTTATTTCTCCTACTCAAACATAAGCTCTGTATGGGTAAGATCTGTCTGCTTTATCTTTGTATCCCCACCCCCACCCAGCATAGCTATGCTGAATCAGTATTATTGATTATATGTATTGCCTAAATATTGCATTTTGAAAACCAGACCACCCTCTTTAAAAATGTCAGCTCTCAAGGAAATTTGATATATCACTTAATGTTACCAGAGCAGAAAGAAAAAAATTTCCAAGTTTCCAAAAAAGTTTTTCCACACAGCTTATTCAGATTTTTAGGTCCTATACAAATATATGCTTTTCAATTTTCTCTTAAGCCATTTTAATTAGTTTCTATGGCTTTACCATTTATGTGTATTATACGGTATGAGATGCTATTTATAATAGGGTTATAACATAACATCTCCTTACAAACTACTGATAAAACTGACTGTTTTATCTACTACTGTTTTAGTTATAGTTTGTAGAACCCCTTATCTCATTTGATTTATACCATAACCTTGATAAGTAGGCAGGGCATTACTGTCATATATAGTGACAGAACTGGCTTTCACACATAAAATATATCAGGCTCCTAGTCTAGAATTTGTCAGTTTGGGGGGATTTGTTTGCCAAACTGATTTTGCTATTATTCTAACTTAAGCTCAAGTAATGAACAGCCGAGAGAAGAAAAATCCTGCATTTCATCATTTTAGTTAGCAAAAATTAACATTTTTAGATGGTTGGTGTGCCCAAAATTGAGAATGCTTCATAAGACTAGCATTGCTATTAGGGCAGTGTTTCTTCAGCTTCCAGAATCTTTATGCAAGAGCTATGAAAGTTCCAATAGACCAGTCATAGGGCCCAAGGAATCTGTTTTTACAAAAATAATGTCTCTGATATTTACATAGCCTTTTGGGAGACTCCTAAGAGATGAAGATGGTTTAAATTCACGGCTATTAGATCCAACCAAGAAAGTTGAAAACCCCGAAGTTGTAAAGACTTAAAACATTCCCAGTAATTGCTGTGTTGCCAGATCACAAACTGGCATTCTGTATTGAAAAATGCTTTATTATTATTGCCCCTTTTTTTTCAGTGTATTTTGTGTTTAGTTGATTAAATGGCTAAAAATTTGCTCAAAAATATACATAACTCACTGTTTGCCAGGGTAGTGGAGGGGACTGGCTGCAAAGGGTGCTGTTGGAACTTTTGGGATGATGGAAATTTATCAAGATTGTGGTGATGGTTCCAGGATTATGCATTTGTCAAAACTCATCCTTCTGTACTTTATTATATGTAAATTATTTAGTAAAGCTGACTTTTTTAAAAAGTTGGAAAAAAAAAAAAAACCTGGTATATTTTAAGCTAGTGAACATTATGAAAATGCATGACAAATCCTTAAAATTTGTTCAAAAGATAGATTCCTAATATTCCCTTGCCTTTTTAAAATCTTTTTTTTTTCTTATTAGAGAAATTGTGGGTTTGCAGAAGAATCATGCATAAAATACAGGATTCCTATATGCCACCCTATTAACACCTTGCATTGGTGTTGAACATTCGTTATAACTGATGAAAGCACACACACACCCTGCCCCCCACATGGCTCCCTCCTCTGTTTGCTCATTGTTTTTGCTCTTCGTTTACACTCACTGTCTGATTGTTGTCTATTTGTTTTTCTTTAGGAGGCATGGGAACTGAACCTGGGACCTCCCAAGTGGGAGGTGGGCGCTCAACTTTTGTTTGTTTGTTTGTTTTAGGTACCGGGGGTCGGGCATTGAACCCGGGACCTCATGTGTGGGAAGCCAGCGCTCAACCACTGAGCCACATAGGCTTCCCTGAGTTGGTTTTTTTTTTTTTTCCTGTTTCTTTTGCTTGTTGTTTGCTTTTATTTTTTCAGGAAGCACCAGGAACCAAACCAGGACCTCCCATGTGGGAGGTGGGCATGCAACCACTTGAGCCACATCTGCTCCCCTGAAAGCACATTTTTATAGTTATACTATTAACTATAGTCCATGGTTTAACTTAAAGTTCAGTTTGTTTTGTGTAGTTTCATGGATTTTTTAAATTTTATTCTAGTACCATATATGCAACCCAACACTTCCCCTTTTAACCACATTCAGATATATAATTCAGTGCTGCTAATTATATTCACAATGTTGTGCTACCATCATCACCATTCACTACCAAAACATTTCCACCATCCCAAATAAAAACTGTACATTTTAAGCCTTAACTCCCTATTATCTAACCTCACTTCATCCCCTGGTAACCTATATTCTAGATTCTGACTCTATGAGTGTGCTTATTCTAATAATTTCATATCTGTTAGATCTTACAATATTTGGCTTTTTTCTGTCTAGCTTATTTTACTAAACATGATATCTTCAAGGTTCATCCATGTTGTCATATGTATCAGAACTTCATTCCTTTTAATGGCTGCATAATATTCCATTGTATGTATATATATCACATTTTGTTGATCCATTCTTTGGTTAATGGACACCTGGATTGCTTCCATCTTTTGGCAATTGAAATAATGCCACTATGAACGCTTGTGTGCAAATATCTGTTTGATTATCCCTTGACTTTTGGTGTCAGAATCCTGTGAGGACAGAACATTTTGCCCCTATCATTGCAGAAATGGAATGGTGGAAGTAAAATCACCTATAGCTTCAAAGGATCCTTTAAGTAGATATTTTTTCCCTCCTAAGATAAATTAGTTACCAGTTTCTTTAGAGAACTGACTGTATTTAAATAAAGTAATTCTTGAGCATATTATGGTAACACAAGTTTCAATTACTATTTTTATTTTGTTTAAAACCAGAACAAGTGTCTGTCAAACATTGCATTTAGGTAACTACCCATTCACTAAATTGAACCATGACACCTGATTAAGCTTTAGGTCCTAGGTCAATTTCTATTGTCAAACACACTGAGAAATTTTAACCAATTTCAGAGTAGTTTTATGCTTGTCCTTCCCCTCTCAGTTTACCCCATTTGCTTGGGAGAGCTGTAGGTCAGGGGGCTTGAAAAGTAATTTAGAATTCCACAAAGGTAAGGTACTAAAAGCCATAAACAGCAATATCCCATCCAAATAAACCAATGTTTTTTTTCCTAAGTGTTCAGAAATGGCACTTTTGAGTGCCAAAACAAATTCCAAAAGGTCTCTTAGGAAGATTATTACAAATTTTAATAAATAATTTTAATTTTAATGAGAATGGAACCAATTAAATGTATATATATATAAAACCCACATTTTTAGCAATGTCAGCTCTGCTGCTGAATTTATATAAGTTTATATCAGTTTTATTTCTCTATTTCAGAAGATGTATCTAAGTGGAAACAGAATTGAGTCAAAGGTGTAACAAGTGTGCTTGTCTCTTCTTAAATTCAACATTATATATTTTAATTGGATTTTATTTGTAAGCAAATGAGAAACCATTGAAGGTTACTGCATGGGGAAGTGACACCACAAGAGAGGACTTTAACAGTATATAACTTTGGCTGTACCACAAAGAATGAATAGTAGAATAGAAGTTAGAGATGGGAGGGTGTTATAATAATCTAAGTCAGGACAGAGCTTTATAAAAGTCCAGATTCCTGGGTCCTAACCCTGAGGATTCTGATTCAATAGGTTTAGAGTAAATCCTCATAATCCTAAGTAAAGAGTTAAACATGACTGACTGGTAGTAGATTAGAGCTTCAAAGAGAAAGGTATCCTTGATGCTGACACCATTAGAAGAATATCAGGAACTAAAAAAAAATCATAATCTAATGCTTCATGTTTACCAAAACTGAATATTGACTCACCTGGATTAGGGTCGTATTTTAGGTCCAATGGATGTACAACAGGTTGGTACTGCTTCTAATATAAATTAAAACAGATGATAAAAACAACTTAATCACTTAATATCTCATGTAAATATTTCCTTCAGCCAATGTAAGCAAATATACCATATAGTCAGTAATATCATTCTTTTGGGAAAAAAAAATTAGATCCTGAAATCTATAGAGAAGAGAGGTGGAAAAGAAGACAAGTTAAATGAAGTCTGAATTATACCTTTTATAGAACTGCCTCGTACTGCATACAATAAGAAAAAACACCATTAAAAAAAAAACACCACAACTATAATCCATAAAAACAATCAAAAGGCACAGAGGCTGAATTTTGTGTTTAAAGTACAGAGTATTTCAAAAGTTCATTTTAGGACATATGTTTGGAACTCAGAACACATACTCCCAGAGAAATTCACTTTTAAAAAGTGACTGGGCTACCATGTCAGCACAAATAAAGACTATATATCCTGTGATACACCAGAAT
>JAQZBX010109977.1:0-10413 GCA_029593785.1 Cabassous unicinctus
TCTTCCCCCAAGATTCCTCAATTTACTAAACTTCTTGCCCAGCCATTGAATATGCAATTTTTTAAAAAGCTTATTATTATAAGTTAGGACTGTTCTTAAATTACCTTAATGATTCCTGTTGAGGACTGGTTTCCATAGAAAAACAAACCAGAGGCAAATTTGTATGCTAATACTTTGTTCAGAAATGTAATTCCAGGGAAACTGGTCTGAGGGAAAACCGAAGTGAGGCTGAGATGTGGGAGAACCAATACAAAGGAAGGTGTGAGAGAGCCAGCCAGAACTTTAAATCAAACACTGCTGAGTTATTGTGTCTCAAGGAGCATGTTTAAGAAGGCAGGCAAGAATATACCACACATTAAAACATGAAAACCATCAATGAAGGGGTTAAAATGAGAGCGAATTATCTGTCTGGCTGTGTCCTGTCTCTTGATTTCAGTTGCTCAATATTTACCCCACAGCGATGAACTCCCAGGGAATCCTGAGTTGCGTCATTTGATCCCCTCATGGTCTCTCAGGCTGAAGACCCCGCACTTTACATTGTCATATTTCATTGAAGGTTAGAAATAGTGGAAAGAACTCTCAAGACCTAAGCACATTTCTGGTCAACCTTTCATGCAGTGATAAGCTTGTGTAATTGAAGCCCCTCATCAATGGGCAGTGGGCACATTTGTAAACCACTGATTCTCAGTGGTATTATATGGACATGTATGTCATAATAGGACAAACAAAAGTAGATGTTACTACAACAAGGCAAGTTTCCAGGCAAAGGTAAGAGAGAAATTCGAATATATGCTATTGAAACAACAGAGTTTTCATAGACAAATTCAGAGATTCCCTAGGAAGTTTGAATGCAAAACGGATATATTAAAAGAGGCACAAAGAAGCAAGGTGGGGAAGAGTGTTATCTATAGCCAGAAAGCAGTTTCAAAAGTTACTAGAGAGAACATGTAATATTGAAGCAAACTACTGATCAAAGCCAATAATAAATATAGAAGAAGGTTTCCAGGAACCGTCCATGTTTCTCAAAGTTCAATCTCTAAAAAGTATAGGGTTCAGCTGTTGGAAAATCTATAGTTACAAAATATAATTGCATTTTGCCAAAAAATGATACATTTAGAATTTATGGATGAACATCATGATCATCAGTGTTGGGGAAACTGATAAACATATGATGGTATAATCATAACCGTATAAAACTATATTTTTTAAATAATAAAATCTCAATTCCCTCTCTATAAGAAGGTGCAGCTCACTGACCATATATATTTAATGTCAAACCAAAATAACCTTAGTCCAGCATCCATGATATATCAAGCAGGATAGTGGAGAAATTTCATAGGCATATTGAACTTGTAAGAAATGCAGTACATACCTTGGGAAAAATAGTGGATGAAAGAGAAAAAGGGGAATATAATAGAAATAGTATGGGACACGCTGCCCTTCTGATTGCTCAACAATGCTGGATTGTATATAAGATATGAGCTATTATTCTGCTCTTTCAGCTGTCAGGCATCTCTAATAGAATAAATATCTTCCTATACTGGATGACTGAATCCCATTTTTATCATTTACTAGCTATGTGACCTTGGGTAATTTTAACCACACCCAATTCTCACCTCATATATTGAAGTTAGAACCCAATGTGTATAAGATATGACTTTACTCTAATAACATATCTATATTGCAAAATCACCCAAATTAACAAGAAGACATATTTATGAAATTCCTACATATTTATAGGTCTCAGAGTTAGAGAGTGAGATTTTGGTGTCTAGCTGATTTGGCCATTTTCCCATTTGACCTAGGGTAGAAGTCTTTCCTGACCAACATCATGGCTGTATGAAATAAAAATATATTAGAGATGAAGAGCAAATATCATAGATGTGTTTGATGTCCAAGTGGATCATTAACTGTGAAAGAGGTGATTCCAATACAGGATGAGAAGCAGAATTATATATTAATATATTTGTTCAATAAATAGTTATTGAGCTCCTCATACATGCTTTACATGTTGCTTGTTACCAGAAGAAGAGCAATGAAATAAGCAAAGCATACTCTTGCCTTCATGGGACTTCATATCAAGTCAAGGATGAAATCAAAGGAAGCAAGGCAGGAAATGAAATTGAAAGAGGAACACCGCCAAAGTCCAGCTGTTGTTGAAGGCTTAGCATTTACATGTGCTGGCTGATTTTCACTTTGGCAGGAGGGACTCAAAGTGAGGAGTTGTAATGAGAAGATAACCATTTCATCTAAAGATAAATGTCCTTCAAATTATTTGCTTCCCTTTCAAGAACAATTGATTGCACCGTACTTTCCTTATGGCATTTTTCATCTTCATGTTTCTAAGCATGTAGATAAGAGGATTGAGCATGGGGACAATAATTGTGTACCTGCTACTGGTAAAGTTGTAGCAGGTCTGATGTAAATAAAGATGACAGGTACAAAAAACAGAATCACAACTGTGACGTGAGAACTGCAAGTAGAAAGTGCTTTGTGGCGGCTTTCTGAAAAATATGCTCTCACGTTATGCAATATCATAATGTAGGAAGCCATTAAAACCTAGAAAATCATCAGTCCCATTAGACCAAAACTGACAATGACTGTAAGAAGTCAATTTTTTTGTGTATCAGCGCAGGCCAGTTTCAACAGAGGATATATGTCACAGAAATAGTGATCTATTTCATTGGGGCCACAGAAAGGCAAAAAATTGTAAGAAGAAACAGGCCAAAGGAATGAAGAGAACCCCAAGCACACGATGCAATGAGTATTGAGTTACACCTTTGCCGATTAATGATGATAGCATAGTGGAGTGGTTTGCAGATGGCCACATACCGGTCATAGGCTACTCTTGTGAGGATGAAGACTTCAGTACCTCCAAAGCAGTGGGAGGTAAAAAATTGTGTCATGCAATTGTTATAGGAAATGATGTTCGTCTCTGTCAGTAAGTCAGTCATTAATTTAGGTGTCACGGTGGAGGTATAGAAAAGGACTGAGAGCACAAGGTAATTAAGGATTAAGTACATAGGCTGGTTAATTAGCTAATTGCATGTGATAGAAATCATAATAAGTAAGTTCCCCAACCAAATAGCTAGGTAACATAGTAAGAAAAATAAAAAGCAGAGGATCTGGATTGTCTTGTTCTGAGAAAGTCCCAAGAGAAAAAAATTCAGCAACACTATTTCTCTTTTCCATGGTCCTGCATAATTTGGGATGACTCAAGCAAGTTAGTTGAAAGGACAAAAGTAATGAGAAATATCATTCTTGATAAAATTGGAAATATATTATCTAATTAAAATGGTACTAACTGATTTTTTAGACCTAAGCCATCTTAAGGATAATCAAAATCATTCATTCAGCAAAATTCTTTTTATTACTCCAAAACACTCAAATATTTTTATGACTCTATAGAAATTTTATTGTACATATTTTATCATGTCACATCAGTTACTTTAAAGAATCCAACATTTTGAAAGGCATGAAGGTGGATATTTTAGTGAGTTTTAAAATATATCCTTAGTATTTAATTTTCTTATGTATAGATATTTTACATATTTGTATATAATAATTTCTATATTCATATAGATTAGATTTTATGAAGCTATGGCCAATTTAGAACTAAAATCTACATGTAATCTATGTATTATTTATGACTTAATGAATTCAATGGAAGTTTCTAGTGTCATAATCTGATGAAAGTAAAAATGAAAGAGAGAGATAGGGCAAGTGGGATCAGGTAAGTTTTTTATCATAACTAAGAGAATGGAATGTGTGGCTCCTGCCATGATTCTATTGGACCACTATGTGTTGGAAAATTTAACAGATCATTAGGAATAAATTTTAGATCCTGTACAAACACTAAAATAATATAAATCAAACTGAGTAAAGGTTTCGAAATAGAAACTGAAATTTAAAAATAATAGATAAAAGTATGGGTAAAATTTTAACTAAACTATGAGCATAGGCAATTACGAAAATGCTGTGGAAAATAAATTAAAGTTTGAATAAAGGAAAAATAAATTCTGAGGGGAAAAAATAGAAGCAAGACATATTAAAAAATTTTTAAATGGTAAAATTTTATGTGCCACATTAAAGAAAGACTAAATGTTAGTAATTTATAACAATCTGTTACAAATTAATTAGACAAACATAAAACATATCAATTTAAAAAAGAAATTTGGCACCTGGAAAGATTTCAGTGAAGAGGAATTAGCAGATGACCAGTAAATTCAAAATAATTCATTAATCATAAAAAGCGCAAGTTAAGGACACAATGGTGTCTCTTTCATATACTTGATGAATTGCAGAGAAGATAAATGAATGCTTATCAGTGGTGTTACAAGTAAAGCAAAAAGAGGCTCCATGGGCTGCACTCTGAGATATATGGTTATGGTAGATCTTTGAATAGATAGTAGCCTGAACTTATGAATAAAAAAATGTACAGTATTTTTTTAATGAAAAATGAACTTACAGATATATATGTGAGCTTTTCACATAATTATTCATTTCAGAGTTGATTTAGATTAGGAAAAATATTGGAAGCCTACATTCAAAATAAGTGGAAAATTTTTATATAAGTTTTACTAAGATGGAATATTAGTTTAAATTATAAAGAGTGATCTTTCTAAAAGTATTTTCATACTTAACAACACATACATAATTATAATATTTTGGTAAATTTAGAGCTATATACAACCTGATTTGAACTTTATATCATATGTTTTATGTGTCCTATATAGTATATACTATATCTATATATGTGTGTTATTTATTAATAAAAACATATTGAAAATAAGCAACCAAGTATTTACAGTTAATATTATATTTGATGATGAGCTTACAGGTGATATTTAGTTTCTTCTTTTTCTTTCATATATATCTTAAATTACTTATAGTGTTCATAAATGCATTTATAGGGTGAAAAAGATTTACATTCAAAAAAATAATTCAATACAATTTTAACCCCAAAATAACACATAATACCACTGGCTTGATTTTATTTTTCCTTGCATAAAGAAATCCTAAACCTATAGTATTTGAAAAACTAAGTCACAGAATGACAACTTGCAAAATTTTCCTCATACTCCACAATTTAGTAACGTATTGTATCAAGAGCATGGGTAAGTAAGTAAATGAAATAAATACGTCTGTAGAAATGAAGAAAACTGGACCGGTGGTACAGGCTGATGGAGACAGAATGTACATTGTATAATTAATTCAGGGTGCTTTGCAAAGAAAAAAAAGAAATGACTTCAAGAAAAGGATCTTTAGGAAGTAAGAAGAGGAAAGCTGAATTCACACAATGTATCTGTAGTCCACACCCACTTTTGTTTGCTCCAGCCATACCAGCAATTTATTTTTCCACACCTTTACATCAAGAGACTTTTGATGCGTGAAATTATCTTCCTCTATTTCTTGCATCTGCTCTTCTTTGCAATTATAATACCCTCTTCTTTTTCCTTTAATGAACACATCCTCTGAAATTGTTGAATTTTTATGGTTTATTTATTGGATCTTTAATTTACTTGCTACTTCTGAATTCCAAAAGCAAGAATTTCATTTTTCTTGTTCATAGTGTATGCCTAAATCACAGCATAATTCCTGGCATTTAGAAGACACTGAATAAACATAAGAATGAAATTGCTATTGAATAGAGATACTACCAAATGATGTTCTTCAAATTTTTGCTTAGTTTGGCTACTTTCATAATTTACTTTTCAAAATCCATGAATCAAATTTCTTTTAACTATCGGTATAATTAGAGCCTAATGTATTCTTAATTTCCTCTATACTATTTGACAATTCCTGGAGACAGAAAATTAATATTCAATTGAAATCTTCCCCCAAACCAATGCTCCAAGGTAATATTTAGTTAAAGCCTTTGTATCATGTTTTCCTCCTTCTCATGAACAAAGCCTTAAATAATTACAGATTTTAAATTTTTGACAGTTTTTTCATTTCTATTTTTTCCTCTATTTTTATCAATTTTATTGATACATATTAATAAAGTATAAATCCATCCAAAATATAAAATCAATAGTTTTTGGTGTAATCACATATTTGTGCACTCATCACTTCAATCATTCTTAGAGCACTTTCATTATTCCAAAAATAATTATAATAATATTAAAAAACAAAACTCATCACCTCTCAATCTTTTTTTATTCCCCTGTCGTACATAGCTCCTATTCATTTTCCTTCTATCTAATATAGTTGTTTTTGTATTTTGCAAAAAGAGTCTTATATATGTAATATCACCCATATTCATGTTTTACATGAGGTTTTTACTATATTATGTAGTCCCATGTTATAGTTTTATCTTTCCTTCTAGTAACGTACTTGACCTTAGATTTTCCCTTTCAACTACTTTCATCCCCATATAATAGCTATGCTAGTTACAAACACCATGATATGCTTTTGTATGTCATAGTTGAACCCGGAGGACATTATATTAAGTGAAGCAAGCCAAACAGAGGAGGACAAATACTGTCTGATTGTGCAGTTATCAACTAAATATGTTGTGTAAACTCATGGAGCTAACAATTAGAATATAGATCATTTCTATCCTTTTAATTATGATACTTGGTTGATTTTTTATACCCAATTAATTATTGAGGATAAAAGTAATGGATATTTGTGGGACACAAATTAGATAACAATTAAGTTTTAGTACTGCTTAGTGCTTTCTGATTAAATGCAGTAGACACTATTATACTGCTATCCCCTTTAGCAGCAAAGTGGGAGTTATTAGAACCATTTTCAGATAAGAATAGTGACTCAGGATTAAATTGTTTACTGTAAGCACTTCAAATGAACTCATGTGAGGTAAAAGAACTAGATATCCCACGCAGATTTAGATAAATTAAAAGCTGTTTTTTTTTCCTATGCTTAGGTGCTTCTTCAGGAAATCAAAGAATAATATTAGGTACAGGGTCTCATTGTTCAGGATCCATTACCAGTCACTGGGAAGCAGAAGACCTTTTATGAGGGATTATATGCATCCCATGTGTTCCTATGAACATCATAAAGCATTGAGAAATAATACTCTTTTACTCTTGGGGACTATACATTCAAAATATAAGACTTGAGTTTACCATTTTATTATAAATATTTTAGAATAGATAATAAATATGTGACTGAAAGATCAATTTAAGAAGAATATTGAAATAATCTAAGGTAATTTGGAAGAAGTGACTAGGGAAGTTGTGATTACAGATTTTAGAGGTGAATTCCAAGGTTTAGTATCATACTAATGCCTTTTTGGTATAAACAATATGGACTTATGAGTGAATCATTATATCATGTTGGCTTAAGGTAAGGGAAAACATCCATGTGTTCTGTGTCTCAAGACTTCCTAGAAAAAGTGTTTGTCTTCTCTCAATAATTTGCAGTAAAGACTTTCTACAAAACCAATTTACAAAATATTACTTGTGATTATGTCTAAACCCAATGCCAAACCCAACAGGAATTACCAACTAAATTTCCCAGTTGGCTTTGTCCTTCTCAGCTTCTCTGAATGGCCCTACTTAGAAATGAGTCTCTTCTGGATTGTCATCATCTTCTATACCATGATCATCTTAGGTAACCTGACCATTGTCTTACTTTCTTGCAAAGATCCTCACATCCACAACCCCATGTACTTCTTTCTTAGCAATCTTTCCTTCCTGGAGCTTTGCTTTACCATAACCACTGTTCCTCAGATGCTGTCAAACTTCAAAGTTCAAATAGAAGGTACAGTAGAGCCATGTGTAGGGAAATCACAACTGAGTCCAACTCTGTCACACTGGGGAGCATAAACTCCAAACTATGACCCCTGGCAAGGCACCAAACTCC
Organism: Cabassous unicinctus; assembly: GCA_029593785.1. Classification (NCBI taxonomy): domain Eukaryota; kingdom Metazoa; phylum Chordata; class Mammalia; order Cingulata; family Chlamyphoridae; genus Cabassous; species Cabassous unicinctus. Next base: position 7,831 of record JAQZBX010109977.1, read on the forward strand.
TGAGATACCTGCCAAGAACTATAGTGTCTAGATGTCTCCAGAGCCCTCTGGAGCACCATTAACTGGGTTAGTATCTACTTTGGCTGTCAATGAGATCCTGCTGAAACATGCGTACACATAATCTCTGGAAAGACCTCTCAACACACTTTGAAATCTCTTAGCCATATAAACTCATTTGTCTTTATATTTTCCAAGTTTTATTTGAGGTCTTTTTCCAGTTGCATTGCTAGTTGATGCTTGGTAGTAATCCCTTAGTGTCTGGGAGGCTCATCCCCAGGAGTCATGTCTCATGCTGGGGGGAAAGTAATGCATTTATATGCTGAGTTTGGCTTAGAAAGAGACCACATTAGATCAACAAGGAGGCTTTCCGGAGTTATCTCAGGCACTCTATAATACTATGTTGTTTCAATTTCAAGAGTGAAGGTTTAAGAGCACAGTCATCACTATCAAAAGCCCATCAGTGGATCATCCTCATTCACTAGACATTGCCCTGTACTTAGGGGATTCTTGCTGTTCCATTAGATAATGTGGTAGAGCTCCCCAGGGTGGAAATTCAATATTCTTTGGTTATTATGTGAATCTACACCCACTGTGACAATGTCCCATGAACATTTGAGCACATTTATTTTTCTTATATGTATGCCCTGGTGAACTTCCTCCCCTGTATTCCCCATCACTTATACCCTGCACCAGTGATCCTCCCCTGCCAAAGCAGTAACACTTCTGTGATCCAAAACCTCTTCAAAAATGAAGGCAATAAAATAATCAAATACAATTAATAAGAAAATGAAATGATAATCATAGTTCTAAAAATAAGAAATTAAGTACAAAAAATAAAAGTAAAAATTTCGAGATAATAAAAATAATGAAAAATTTTTTAATTTTTTTTGACATTTTGCCTTTCTTCACTCTACGAACTGTTGTCCTGTAAGTACAGTGACCTTTTCTTCCATTTATTCCCCCAGTATCTTACTTTTTTCGTTTTATCTTCAAAGAAGGTTTAGGTTACAGAAAAGTCACATACAGAATGTAGGGGACTCCCATATATGCAACATCCTCCCCCTTCTCCCCTTCCCTTATTAATAATATTTTATATGTGGATGGTACATTTGTTACAACTGATGTACAAATATTAAAGCATAGCTACTAACCATGGTTAATAGTTTACATTATGGTTTACATTTTGGTCCATACACTTACAATTTTTGATGAAATTAAACATGGCCTGTATCCATCATTGCAAGATCATGCAGAACACTTCCATCATCCCCAAAATGCCCCCTGTTCCATATATTCTACTCCTCCCTTCCCCTCCCTTGGGACCCATGGCAACCAACAGGCTTCAATCTTTGAAGGACAAGAGTCATAGTTACTTTTAACAACACTGAGGACTTGACACATTTGTCTTTGTTCCTCTATTTGGCACCACCCATACTCTCAAGAGACTTCCACCCGTCTATTTCATAACATAGCAGGCCTCCCAAGGATGGGAGTCAACCACTTGCCACTTGCTCATTATGGGATAATCCACCCACTGATATAACACACTATGACAAGATGAACACTCACACACTCCCTAGAAACCTGACTCAGGTGAGCACTGTCCCAAATCCCCCCCAATGAAACACCCTTAAACAATAACCCTCCTTTGCCATATTGCCAAAAGAGCACTCCCAACATTGTAGCTTTAACCAGATACACACCAATTCCCAGTGTTCACCTGCTCCCCCCATTTCCAAGGACAGTCCAACCCACCCTCCCCACCCTAACCTCCTTACAAGCCTGCACCACCCAAACAAATAGTATCATTGCACCCCTGTCATGCCCCTCCATTGCACAACTACACACTTCCAACTTATCATAGATTTTGCCCATATGGATGTTGGCTCACCACCTTCTTCTCCCTTTCTATTTCCTGTAACCTATCTTTCAGACACTTGCTCTGTGAGTCTGGTCAATTTGCTTAATTCTTATGAGTGAGGTCATGTAATATTTGTCCTTCAGTGCCTGGCTTGCTTCATTCAACATTAGTCCTCAAGATTCATTCATGTTGTCCCGTGCATTAATGCTTTATTCCTTCTTACAGCTGAGTAATATTCCATTGTATGTATATACCCCAATTTGTTTATCCATTTATCTGTTGAGGGGTATTTGAGTTGATGCCAACTTTTGGTAATAGTGAATAATGCCTCTGTGAATATTGGTGTGCACATATCTGTTTGTGTCCTTGCTTTCAATTCTTCTGGGTATATATCCAGCAGTGGAAATGCTGGATCATATAGCAGTTCTATAGTTATTTTTCTAAGGAACCTCCAAACTGGCCTTCACAATGGCTGCACTGTTTTACATTCCCACCAGCAGTGATGAGGGTTCCAATTCCTCCACATCGTCTTCAACACTTGTATCCTCTGTTTGTTTGTTTTTTAATAGCTGCCAGTCTAATGGGTTTAAGATGATATCTCATTTAGTTTTGATTTGCATTCCCATAATAGCTAGTGATGTTGAGCATCTTTTCATGTCCTTATGCCATTTGTATTTCTTCTTTGGAGAAGTGTCTATTCACATCACTTGCCCATTTTTTAA